>JABUQX010049071.1:2500-10000 GCA_015478945.1 Trachelipus rathkii | reverse complement strand
TACAGCTGGATTCTTCTGACATAATTTCTTCGCTAGAACTTCAGTTTGTCTATAGCATTTGGCGGGCTGCCAAGCTGTTAAATCAATCACGAAAGTACCCGTTTATATTCAGCTGCAGACAACACATTAAAAAAACAATTGCAGAAAAATAAAAGAATATTACAGCAATTTTGAAGATCATAATTTTATATAATATATATTATAATAATATATATATATATATATAATATATATATATATATATATATATATATAATATATTTATTTTATTTTTCAAATGTCCTAAGTGGTTGAACCCTTAACCTGAGATGGTACTCCAGTGTTACCTCGAGACCACGATTTGCTAAAAGGAAACCCATCATTTACCTCTGAAAGCTTAGCTTCCCAAGAGACAGAAGCGGTCTTGAACAACCTCCTCCGACGTAACATCTGGAGTACCATCTCAAGTTAAGGTATCAAACCCACTTGGACCATTTGAAATATACAATAATTGTTGCGTTATTGCACAAATATATATATATATAATATAATATATATATATATATATATATATATATATATTATATATATATATATATAATAATATATATATAATATAATATATATAATATATAATAATATATAATATATATATATAAATTATATATATATATATATATATATATAATTCTCATAAGAACTACCATCGTTGTATAAGGTCAATTTCAGTTTCCTGGCTTTTTGATGAAGAGATTAAAAATATTTTCATTGCTGACTTCTTTGCTGAGATCTCGATGAATTGACAATAAAGCAAGACCTGTAATGCGATCCTCTCTAAACACATCCGTAAATACGTTTCAGACGCCTTAATGTCGAAAAGGTTCTTTCTACTGTTGCGGTGGATAAAGCAATACTGCTAAGATATTCAAGAGAGTAGCAATGTTAGGAACTCCTTCTTGACACATCACACTTAGCCAAAGCACCGATCGCAGTTTATGGCTTTTCATTTTCTAACAGCCATTACGATGCAAGATCACCACTCTCGCCTTTTGTGTTTCCTCGTGAGGGTCTGGAAGGTCGTCTTATAAAAGAGGATGCTTTTTTCAATAAGCTTATAAGGTACCATTGCCACTTTTCTGGTAAATATACTGAAGTAAAATGATAGTGGTTTCATGCGAGAGAAATCGATCATGTCAACGAAGAAATCAGATCATCAATAAACGAAATAAAAACTGAGATGCGGGTAATATGATTCGGGAATCTGATGTAGGCCACATTGCAACTATGTTTCTGGAAACTTCGTAGTTCTTGTAATGTTATTCCAATACCTAAAGCGTCAAATTACATTTTAGCTTGTGTAAATATGGTTTTAAACTCTGTGTCTGCATTTTGTCTACCTTTTTCGAGAAGTTGAATAATGTCTTTCACTAAGTTATATTGCAATGACAATGTCAAATGGACACTCTGTAATGTTTTGACAAAGAGTTTATTTATTCAAGAAAATTACTTAAAACGTATAATATTATTATAAAATTCAAATACTGTTGAATGAAACAACGAAGTAGCTTCCGTGATAATTCACCAGGCCATTCTTTTTTTTCTTCCAATGACGCAAGTATGGCTCAAGATCTCGGTTAAAAGGAAAATCGCTGAGCACATCATTTGATCATCTTTATGTTGGTTCCTAGAAAAACTCTTTTATTTATCTTCCAGAAGTTTTTTGCGCTTCGGACTCGATCGAAAAAAAGTGCATATTCAGAATGAATCCTTAAGACGTTTCAATGCCTGAATTAAAAGAGTCTGAGAACATAGATTAAACATGTGCTACACAATGTGGGCATGAGCTTTAAGGATACTCATTCCGAATAACAGATTGCACTCCTCGGGAATTCGCCTATCATGGAAGAGGCTCCATCATACCTTAGGCCTCTTAAATTTTTCGAGTTTTAAACCAAGATAGCCGAGTCTCTCCAAAAATACATTTGCCAATGCTTTCCTATATATTCATAAACCGGAAAAACAAATGATAAAAAATCCTCTCTTAAAGTAAAAGAGTATCACCTCCATCACACCAATCGGCTTACCTTACACAAAGTGAAAAACTGTTCTGTTTGGGAAATATCGTTGTTTCATCAGGCTAAGTACTGAAAAAAAAATTGTTTATTATTAACTTCTTCCACTATGTCCCTGTATTAAGCTAACTAAATGACGGGTATTTCATTCTGTATCATCGGACTCGTAAACATTGAATTTTTGGACGATATAAGTAATGATTCTTCAAAACCTGGTCACCCCCAATTTGCTCAAAACCTAAGAAGGCTTCTAAAATTTCGGTTTTTCAGCTGGAGTTTATAATTCAATACGTCCAGAGTCACTTGAGCCCCTTAAGCAAGACCTTGCTGGCCACAAAAACGTATAGTTTCAATTATTGGCACAAGTTTTCCCTATTTTCCTTCACATTTTCTATTGAGTGTCCAGTTGTTTGCCAGTGCTTTCGATTTTTTCGAATAAGCAGCTTCAATATATCTTCGGCTGAACTGCGCTACGCTGATATCAGTTTTTCTTGTTCTAAGGATTGAAGCTTTCTTTAAGTTCGAATGCTTTACTTACAAATGTCCCAATCTTTTCAGGACTTCTTTCCAGATTCCTCGATGTTCAAAACAAACGCATGTAGCACAATTACACCCTTTTCTTTCTCAGAGTAAGCTAGCCATTCTAAAATTGCAAACACTCGAAACTGAAAATGTCTTTTTTGAATTTTAGGTTTCTTCAGAAAAATTTGAGATTTTTTGTGGCTCCAAAAATTGCGAACCTCAATTTTTTGGTTATTGTTAAGTTTTGTACAGACATACTCTGCTATATCATTGGTAAAGTTAATTGAAGAAGATTGTAAGGCATCTTGTACATTCTTTGAAGTTGAAGGAACAATTGGATGATTTTGATCCGACAATTCTTCTGATTGTGCATTGCTTAAAGAAGAAGTGCAAGTTTCCTGATTTTTTGTTTTTAGAAAAAATAATATAATAAGTTTTTAGGCTGTTCCTTGTTTCTTTTCATTTTACTATAATATTTAATAATATTATAATATATATATATATATATATATATATATATATATATATATATATATATATATAATATTATATATTATATATATAATATATATATAATATATATTATATAATATATATATATATATATATAATATATAATATATATAAATCATATTCCCAGCATCCCGAAAAGTACAAGCATGTAACTTAAAAACTATTAACAGCTACAGGAAAATAAATAACATTTTGATTTTAAGCAAGCAATTTCATCGATGAAACTTAAAAAAAATATTTTATTCTAATATATTTATTAATAACACCTTAAATATTGGTATAATCTTAGGTCTGGCGTACGTTCTCATCAACTTTCCATTCCTGCAGTAATACGAGAGCAAGAGTTGCCAAATAGATTTTGTTTTATTTGCTCTGGAAAAAATGGTTATTTTTCTTTTTATTTCCCTTTCAATTCAGCCTACTGAGGGACAGAGGGCCCCCGGTCATTCCCGTATACCAAGAAACCCCGACTCTGTCCATCTTTGTTGTTTACCGTGGATCCTTTTGTTAAAAAAAGAAAAAATCAACATTTGCACCTGTTTCGCGCTCCGCCTCGGAGTACTCGGACTCCTTCGATTCTCAAAAAAAACTGTAATTTTTCCAACATTTTTAACAATTTTAAATTTTTAAAAAAGCATTTATTTTTTACTGTTTTTTATTTCAAGTAAAAAAGTCTCCTGATAATAAAATGATATTATTTTCGTGTAGCTGGTAATTTTTAGTACATCATGTGTCTTCGGATGCTGACCATATAGTATATTAATAATATATAAATATATATATACATATATATATATAATATATATATATATAATATATATACTATATATATATTATATATATATATAATATAGATATAGATTATAAGCCATATTTAAGACGTGATCAGTAAGAATTTGCGAAAACGGGTCGAAGCATTAGCTTGTCTTCAGCATCTTCTGGGGTGATTTCAATATTGCTCGTTGCTGAAATTGTTCGGTTATGCATAGTAAAGATTGATTATGTTGATGAGTGAGCGCATTCGTGAAAAGCTTGTATAACATTAAAGTATCCCTAATGATAAAGCCTACAGTGTAAGTAAGCCAACTGAACGCCTGTCATATATCATCAAAACCTTGCAAGATGAAGTTAGTTCTTTGTAGGGTAAGAGTAGGTAGCTTTGATGCTGTGATAGTACTTTAGCTGAATAAAGCTGTGTACTGTGGTAATGTGACTGTTTGTTCGTAAAGTAAGGTATGTTATATTCTAGTTTAGTGGTATTATGTAGCTTTACGGTTATATAAAAACTTGGTATGTTTATTAAATACTACTACTACGACTACTACTACTACTAACTACTAAATAGCTACAATAATAATAATAAAATAATAAATAATAATAATAATAATAATAATAATAATAATAATAATAATATAATAATAATAAGAAAATAATAATTAATAAATTAAAAATAATAATAATAATACTATTAATAATAATAATAAGAATTAATAATAATAAAATAAGAAATAATAATAATAATAATAATAATAATAATAATAATAATAATAATAATAAGAATAATAAAATAATAATAATAATAATAATAATAATAATAATAATAATATAATAATAATAATAATAATAATAATAATAATAATAATAATAATAAGAATAATAATAAAATAATAATAATAATAATAATAATAATAATAATAATAAATAATAATAATTAAAGCTACATTCTGCAAAATCGCCTCTGTATGATGAGCTGTTGCCAAACCTACCAGTCTCTATAGTAAAACTTGAGATTGTTATACTTATAATGTTCGAACAAGTTTATTCACGGCTTAATGTATGTCAGTATGTTATGGGTAACTATATGATTAGGTCAAATAATATTATGTTGCGTCTTATTCGTTGATCTGTATATCGATAGTGTATTTTATTATGTTTGACAGAGAATTAGCTAATTGTCCACGTTTATTCAATTTCAAAATATTTTATATTTATAGCAAGATACTTTCATGAATCCAGTATCAATCCATAGTTCAAAATGTGCACGTATCTTTGATAGTTTGGAAACTTGTTAAGGAATTTTAGTTAATAATACTGCTTTATCGCTGATATATGATTAAAAGCAAGGATAGGCATTGAGTTTGCTGTGTAATGAGGGGAGGTTGAAAACTTATTCATAGTTCCAAATGTTAATGTTCTATTCGTACTAGTCCAAATGTTAGTAATTCTATTGAGGTTTTCGCCCATTGGAATGCTTAGATATGTTGAGGCTTATGTTAATTTCTGTTACGTTTTGTTAAAGTATACGTAGGACAATGGAATATAAACCTGATTTTAGCGAATCGCTAAGTGATAAAGATCTTGTTGTATCTAACAGATAAAGGCTTAGCCAGCTGGGCATACGTTAATTTTGTGAAAGCATGCCGGATATTGCCGAAAAGCTTGCTGAAGTTCATGAGCGCATCGCAGTTCAAAAGGATTATATTGGAGATATGAGTGACACTTTGTGAAGGTTTGTCAATCATAGTTCAAGATGCTGGTACCTTTGATAGATTGGTCACTTTTTAAGGTTAGATAATACTGTCTTAGCTGTTGCTGATATGTGGAAAATGGATAATGAGTTTTGTATTCCTTACCTACTTTACCTTATAAAGTAGGCGAACTTTGTGAATATCAGCATTATCATACGTAAGGATGTAGTTGTCTGTACATATATATTCTAGTTCAGGTTATATATGTTAGCTTATGTGTGAAAACTTGTTACCTTAGCATTAATGCGGTAATCTCTTTGCGATTGGCTTCGTTATGATAAATTTTTGTTAAATGTTTACTATTAAAGTAAAAATAACAATATGTTAAGAATACGTTGAAAAAAGTTGAAACAGGTTGCGTTCTGGATGCAATGTATTACTTTACGTTGTTCAATATAAAACTTTGTAATATTGCGTTTATTCACGAAAGGTAGTTGGTTTGTCGTTGTACCAATATATTCTTTCCAATATTAATTTACCTTATTGATCTTAAAAACTTTGTACGTGTAGCCCTATATTCGTTGTCAGTAAATAAAAACTTATTTTTATGTTATGCTTTATCCAAAATGATACTCGAAAATGACTTGAATCAATAGTTCAATAATCATGAAGGGTGGAAAGGGAGTGGAGAAGCGGTGATTTGATTACGGTTTATTATTACTGCTTTAAAAAAAGTAGTAACTAATACACGGTACTATATATTTATTAAAAGGACAATTTTTATGTTATTTGGATAAAACTTGGTTTATTTTTAGTTGTATGTTTGGATTAAAACATTGTTTATGCTTGCAATATCGTTTGGGATTATGATATTAGTAAGCTTTAAGAATGAATTTTCTTTAAATATTACCTATTTAATTTAAAAAACCTTTGTTACTTAGCAGTATATTCATGGTCAGTATGATAATTAGACAGTATGATAATTTTTGTTAAATATTACCAGTTAATGTAAAATAACATTACTAGTTAGATATAGCTTAAAAATTGGCATAGGTTACGTTTTGTTACCTGAGATAGTTACTTATCTGTTGTTAAGCATGGAAATTTAATGTTAGTAGTTATTCGTGGCGTAAGGTGTGTTACGTTTGTCGTTTACATTATATTCTATTCAGTTCGATCTATGTTACTATGTTAATTTGAAAAACTTTGTTACGTTAGCATATATTCGTGGTAGTATATAAAAACTTATTTTATGCTATGTTTCATCCGAAAGATACTCGAAATAGATCAATAGATCAATTAGATCAATAGATCAATAGATCATGAAGGGGTGGGGAGGGTAGGGTGGCTGGTGTGATTTAACTGATTTACTGTTACTGCTTTAAAAATCAGTAAACTAATACACTTACTATGATATTGTATTCAAAGAACTTATTTTTATGTTATGCTTGGAAAAACATTGTTATTTTATTTATGTTTGATAGAACTTGTTATGTTTCCAATTATTAGTTGAATATATAGTTAGTAAGTTTAATGATGAATTTGTTAAATAATATTATGTTAATGTAAAAAAACTTTGTTACGTTAGCATTATATTCGGTGTCAGTATGATAATTAGAGAAAGATTTGATAATTTTTTGTAAATATTACCATATAAATGTATAAATTAACAGTTATGATAGAGATATGCGTACAAAAGTCAGAATAGGTTACGTTTTTATGCTATTTTAGTAACTTACTGTTGTTTAAATGGGAATTTGTTAATGTTAACAGCTTTAGTTCTGCTTAAGTTGTTAGGTTTGCATTTGTACATTAGATTCTTAGTTCAGTTAATGCTATGTAGCTTTATCAATGTGAAAACTTTGTTACGTTAGGATATATTTGGTCAGTGTATAAAGAACTAGATTTTATGTTATTTATCCAAAAATGATACTCGAAATTGTGAC
>JABUQX010049070.1:22500-26484 GCA_015478945.1 Trachelipus rathkii | reverse complement strand
AAAAGAGAGATCATCAGAATACTCTCCAGATAATTCCTGCCCGGCAAGAGTAGAAACTTCAAGGAAAAGGCTGCAACTCGAATTTCAATCACAAAACACAAATCCTCGCACAGAAATAGGGTGGAAAACGCGTCTGGAAAAGGCTGTGACTTCATTCGTCTACGAAGACTTTTTGTTACTCTTTATAACTTTCCTTGCATATTTACTTAATGTTGAATAAAAACATCATTTCAAATATGAATTTCTAAATACCATCCTGCTTATATATGGTGCTGCTCACAAAAGAACTACCAATTTAGCAAAGCCATTAACCCTATATATATAGTATCGAGTATTTACCACAAGTCTATTATAAGTTTGTTACGAAGGGTGCGGGAAGGGACCAACTCAAAGGAGCCCATGCAACCTCTTTCCTAACTTCCGACCGTTAATAAATACGATTTTGACATGGATTATATACTTTTTTGGCACTAGTTATTGAAATCCAAATAGGGGAAGTGTGCTTGAGAGACTCATTTTCTGCCTATTCTGCCTTCTTTCTGGTTGAGAGTCTGTTCTTCTTTTCATTATATATTAGCCCAGCATGCTAAATACTCTCTCACTTGAACACTAGTTGGATGGAACCAGTATTTCCTGCAATTTACTTAAGCTTGGGGTTAAACATTTGGCATTTTGCTTAATTAACACTCCACCAATTGATAGGATCGTCATTTGATTTGTATCTAGTCGTCTTTTCCTTGGAGATAGTTTTTCAAATCCAGATTGCATTGCATCTTTTGATAATGCGTGTATTTCTTCATCACTAATGGACTAGAAATTCTTCCAGTGAATCTGTTATTGATGTACTTGTAGATAGATGTTGGTTCTGTATATTTCAATTTTTCTCCTTTTAATGGATGGCTTAATTAATAGACTGTTCGGATTGAAGTTTTCCTTCAAGTTTACTCGAGCGTGGGTAAACATTTGCTTACTTCCAGACCAACTGATTGTCATCATTGAATTAATCGTTTTTCTTAGTGATGTTTTAATCATTTGCACTCATCTTTGGTATGCGTGTGTTTTTCATCACTACTGGACTGTAGAAATTCTCTCAGTGATTTCTTATTGATTTACTTGTAAAGTGTGGTTTTGTAAAGATTTCGTTTTTTCACTTTTAATGGGTGGCGAATTAATAGAACTGTTCGATTGAAGTTTTTACATACTGCAACACAAAGTAATGATTTAACTTGTTCTAATTCGTTACAGCTGAAAAAACTTGCTTTACAACGGCAATCTAAGTAAGTTGCAATGAGTATGAAGGTCATTAATTTTCCACAGAACCAAGCGTTTTTCTTAGCTCTAGTTTTATTACATTTTCATTCTTTTTTGTAAACCGTCATCATTTTTCATTTCAAGATGGTTCAAAATGGCTTCCTTAGCGTTGAGGTTAATGTATTATATTAAGAACAGAAGCTGTAGATCCGCAGATTTTTGGTAGTTTCTCAAATTGGTTTGCAATTAGCTTAAATGCAGTAGTGATATTGATGTCATTTCCATATTAATAAGATTGTTAACTTTGGAAAACGAACTGGACGAAGCAAGAAGCTCTTTGAGCAATACTTCTTTTCATACATATGAAGTGTACTATTCACGCGAGTTGGAATTGTCTTTGAATAACTCTCTATACGATCATATGGAATATCAAGTCGGTTTTGAATTGCCCTTCAATCATTTTAACAGTTTTATTTATTTTTCAGTTCATCTTGAGATATTCTTTATCAAATCTCGACAAATAAATATCCGCAACATCCGCAGGGCAAAGCGCGATGCGGATGCGATGCGGACTTTTAATAATGTGCGGATGCTCCGCGGATTCGGATGCGGATTTCGGATTCGCCCATCACTGAATATATATATATATATATAGTATATATAATTATATATATATATATATATATATAATATATATATATATATTAATAATAATATAATATATATCTATATATATTATATATATATTATTACGGCCTATAGGTACAGACTAGAATTATTTTCGTACTTAGGCGGTACGCGATCCAAAAAGTTTGGAGACCCGCGATCTATACAATAAGAATAAAATAAATAAAAAATATTTCCAACATCGAAATCATGTGCAAGACCAAAATGTTAAAAAAACAAGTCTTTTTTTTAAAAATATTCGAAATAAATGTAAAAAATATATAAGGAATGCCAACATTTCATATACTATTTTTTTTTTCGTTCCGGTATATTCCTTAAGGACATTATTATTATTATTTATTATTATTATTATTATTATTATTTATTATAATTATTAATTAATTATTATTATTATTATCTATTAATTAAAATATTAAAATTTGATTATTTTTCTAAGTTCTTTTATTTTTATTTTTTTCGCATTATTTCCAATTATTATTATAGTTTTTCCTACCCCGAAGCGAGAGGAGCATCCTGCGAAGCAGAAGACTGGGGCCGAAGTTCCAACCCCGGATGGAAAATAAAATATATATAAAAATATCAAATATCAATTTATTAATAATTATATATATATATATAATATAACTATATACAGAAGAAGAAATATTTTCTATAAATCTAAAAAGTATATATATATATATAATATATATATATTATATATATATATATTATATAATTATATATATATAAATATATATATAAAGACACTATTTTACTAAAAAAGCTTCACAATTTTTACATTTATTTCTAAGTAAAAAAAACTCGTCCGAATATGTTTAATTCGTAGAAAAAGTGAAATGACTGCACGAAGTACTAAGGTCCTATATTATATATATATATATATATTATATATATAGTTATGATATACGTATATATATATATAAATATATTATTAGTTAAATTCAATCTATATTTTTACTTAAAGTATAATATATATATATATATATATATATATATATATGGTGAAGGTAACCAATAGGGAAGTGAAAACTATAGACTTTTAAATAAACTTTATTTAGGACAAAAGTTTACTATTAATATGTAGAACCTAAAAACCCCGTATTAAAACAAACAAATCAAAAAAAAATTTCGTATTTTTTTTAAATAATTCAAGTAAAAGACGCTTACTTTCGCGTTGTCTATTTTTTGGTACATTTTAGCTGTTGCCAGATTTTCTAATGGGTCACGAGAAAAAAAGCGAATTTATTTACGTACACTTTAGTAATATTTTTATGATTTATACGAAAAATTTTTTTTACTATTTTTATGTATATATATATATATGTATATAGAAGATAAAATTCAATGTATTTGTAAAAAAACAAAAACAAAAAAAATTGGTATATTTTATAATGACTTCAAGAGGCCCATGCTTTTATGTGATACTATTTTCTGGTACTTTTTTTTAGTTGGTATAAAAGAAACATGGTAAAAAATTAAGACTAATATATATATATATAAGTATATAGTATAAAATATACGTAATGATATATATATATAATTATATATATATATACTTTAATAATATATATTAATAAAATATATAATATACTATATATATAATATATATATGATAGTATATATCTATATATATAGAGAAATATTTTAATGTTATCCTTCACTGGCAACATTTTCTATTTTTTTAGGAGAAGAAAACGAATTTTCTTTCGTAAACTGTAGTAATATATCTGACATTCTGAAGTGAAGTTTTTGTTATGATTTATACGATAAAAAAATGTTACTAGATGAAATTTATGAAATATGTGCTGACGACACTCTTTTATTAGCTTTCTTACAAGAATTCAAATTAATATTAACAGAAAAAAAGTGTACTAAATGGTTTAATCATAGCATTAACTTTGTTAACCCAGAAACAGGAGCTCATACCAATACGATAGAAGGAAAGTGGTCAAAGGTACGTAAAAATATTGGAAAAACTGTTTAAACTAACATAACCTTAACGTATGCAAATTTAATGTATGGAAATAAAATGTGCCATAATGTATT
>JABUQX010049070.1:10000-17500 GCA_015478945.1 Trachelipus rathkii | reverse complement strand
GACTCCGTAAGTTTTAATTATTTTTTGTTTTGTTTTTTAACTAAAGGAATACCAAGGGTTAAAACAGCAAAGATGCAGAGTCGGGGCTCTCCTTCGGCCTTCCCGGGGGAACGGACAGGGTAGACTATTTCCCCCCTCTCCGGGGGAGGTCTTCCGGAACAACCCTGCTCTGTGGTATTGGTTGTAGCGGGTGGTTCCTCGCCTCCCCTAAGGGTATGAAAAAACGTCCCCCCTCTGTTTCCCCGACGGCTCGAGCCCCCTAATCTGCCGTGTTAATACGTTTACAAAATAAATATATATATTATATATATAAATATATATATATTAATATATATAATATATATACTATATATATAATAATATATATATTATATATATATATATATATAATATATATATATATATATACCAAACGTTAAAATTAACAAAATGCCTAAACTAGAAAATATATTTGTTCTATAGAGATACCCTGTATACTATTTTTTTTTGTGTGCTGTGGGTGTGTGTGTGGGTGCGGGTGTGTGTGTGTGGGTGATATGTGTGTGTGATGTGTGTGTGTGTTATGTAACGAGTACATTAAAGAAGGTCAATAAATAAAAAATAATTTTAAAATTACCTTTCCTGTGTTCTTATAATGGCGTCGAAAAAAAATGTTTTTGGTATATTCTTAACAATTTATAATTAGCAACTTTTAAAGAACTATAATCGAACATTTTTTTCTTAAACTTTAATTTAATTAGACCTTTTTTTATTTATTAACTCATGTGTAAATACGCAAATAATATATCATTTTCATTTAAAAAAAAAAAAAAACTACATTTTGGTGTTCAAATGAAGCACACCCTACCCAGAGGAGTTTCAAGTTAAGACTGACACCGAGTATATTGAAAAAGTCGGCAAAATTTTCCTAAAATATCCTTCCGCCGGAGTGAAGAAAGAACCGTACAAGAGTAGGTAGTATTTTTTTTAATTATAACTTAAAAATACATTTCCCTATGATTTTGACTTTCTGTTTTGAATTTTCGCTTTCATTGGATTATATATAAGGTAAAATTAAAAACTTTACTATTAGATCAAAAGGTCAAAAGAACTAGAACTTATGTCCTATATATAATTATATATAGTATTATATATATATAATAGTATATATATATATATTATAGTATAATATATATATTATAGTATAATATATATATATATTATATATATATATATATATAGTATACTATATATATATATATGGCAAATTTGTAGAAACTGAACTGTTAGTAAGGAGTTAAAAGTTTGGCTGGTTTTTAATTTCGCATATATATTCTATTTATATATAATAATATATATAGTATATATATATATGATAGAGAGATATATATATATATATATATATATATATATATTATATATATATATAGATATATATATATATAATATATATATAATATATATATATATATATTATATATATATATATACAGGGTTCACACTAAATTTTTGAATTTGATTTCCCTTGACTTTCCCTGACCAAATCTACAAATTTTCCCTGACCAGCCGTGTTCGTTATTTTTAATGGTGTATAAAATATCTAATAATTATTATTGCAGCCTATTACTCAGTTCCATACATTAAATTATTGAAAAATTTACTTTAGAAATTGTTCATCATCATGGATGAATTGTTTAAAAAAAGATACTTTTTTTATAATCAGCCTATACCTTACCCATAACCGTCCAAGCACTCCCTTTTTTTATTTTTTCCAATAGTAAACAGTTTTAAATAAAAACAAAAAAGAAAATAATAAAAGCTTACGAATTAATAGCCTTAGGGAATAGCGTCCGACGTAATCATCCAAAAGTTCTAAATTGGGGAGATTTAGAGTAACTTTTTCTTCTCAAGGCAGAGTTGATTTTGATTCATTGCGTCTTCTTCTGGGTTAAAGGCCTTTCAGTTTTTAACATCTTTCTCTGCCTTTTCAAGTTTATTGATCTGATGGATAATTTTCTTTTTTCAACCTTTTTATTCTCTTCTTTTTCTTTCTGTTTTGACTCTTTGAGATGTTCTTCATATCTCCTATGGGCAGCTCTTACATTTGTCAACATTTTTTGAGTGATAGGAACTTTATGAATACTTTCATGAGATCTTATAGCATTGTGCACTGTTCTTTGAGAAATCAGACTATTTGTTCTTTCAATTCTCCACAAAATTGCCTTATTTATAGAAAACCCTCCTTCCACTGTCGCATTTCCAGGCGAAAATATCAGTCCTAATTTAATAATTTGCCACAATTCCGCATAACATTGATTCTCAGGTGCTATAGAAAAAAAAAACTCATCAAGTCTCTTAGAAGGACAATCACCATCCAAAAATATTTTGAATTTTAATTCAAGGGTAGAATGAGCTTCACTGCAAAGTAGAGTATAGTGCTTTTTCTTTCTCAGCAACAGAATCTGTGATTCGGTATTGGTTGCTTTACAAATGCCTCTAGCAATAAATTCAAATCATTTGTTTCCAATTGTTCTGCGTCTGATGAAAAACTATAAACTAGGATCCAATGGATGAGAGCCATTGGACAGCTTAGTACTTCAGAGGACATTCTTCTAAATCTTTTCTGTCATTTTGATTTGCACAGTCTGGCATTCAGGTTTGTCATGTAAATATGCAAAAAGCTTAATTGTTGGTTGTAGCAGGCATTTTTACTGGACTTAAGAAATCTTTCCATTAATATTAAGTACGAGACATTGTAAATCTGTGAACAGAAAAGAACCAAGGTTTCAGTTTGACGTCCAACCACTCGTCGTTAAAGTAAGCTTGTTTGCTTGAAAAGCACTTTTATAAATAAAAATAATACAAATTTAAAATCACAAAAAATCAAAAAAAAAAAAAAAACATTGCGAAAAAAAAAAAAAAAAAAAAACTCAAAAAGTATAATTCCCTAAAAAGAAAAATATAAACAGATTAAGTTCATAAGTCATACAGTCTAAACACATTCCATATACCAATCACCTTCAAATCTGAAGGATGAAACTTTGGAACAAACAACTATCTACGAACAGATAGAGAATAGTAGGTGAATAGTAAACTAAAAAGAAAAAGAAGACAACAGGATAGAAGTAGTTTATGAATGTCATTCCTCGCCCATCCTTTTTCATTCACTTATTCAAATACATCTCTCATTCCACAATTATACAGTTAAGTGAAATAAAAATGTTATCAAAAAATATGGTAACTCGGGTGGATCATTCTTCATATGTTTGGAAATTTTAAAATTTCTGACTTTTTGGAATTTCCCTGACTTTCAGCAAATTTTAAAACGTTACCCTGACTTTCCCTGACCAATGTTTTTCCCTGACTTTCCAGAAAATGTGAATATATATATATTATAGTATATATATAATATATAATAGTATATATATATATATATATATATATATATATATATATATATATATATATATATATATATATATATATATATATATATATATATATATATATATATATATATATATAATATATATATATGCAATCGACGATATTTTATCATCTAAATTAAGTAGATAGGCAATGCTCAGCCTACGACTACCAGATCATAGTGACTGAAAAGAATAAATGTTGAAGCAAACATAATATTCATTACTAGAGTCTTTTTATATATTTAGATATCTCGGAGAGCCGAGGAGACCCCGGACTCCTGCTGCATCTTTGCGCGTTTACCCTTATGGTATTCCTTTAGTAAAAATAATATCAAAGTGTAAAGGGAAGTAAAATTATTATTTATTTTTAACTAAAGGAATACCCTAGGGTAAACCGCAAAGATGGCAGGAGTCGGGGTCTCTCGGCCTCCCGGTGGACGACGGGGGGTACTTCGTCCCCCCTCTGTCCCCCGTCGGCTCGAGCCCCCTAAATGGGGAGAATAATTTTTTTTTTTAAAAATAAAAAAAAAAAAAAAATTTTAAAAAAAAAAAAAAAAACAAATTATTTCAAGCAAAGTTTTTGCATAACGTTAAAGTCTTGACCATTATACCCAACCTTGTATATTGGAGACTTTTGTTTCAAAAAAATAAAAAAATAAAAAAATAAAAAAAAAGTTAAATATGTTTCTATAAACTAAATTTAGAATTAAAATAAATTGAAATGATGATTAAAATAAAATAAGTTATTATTATTATTATTATTATTATTATTATTATTATTATTATTATTATTATTATTATTATTATTATTATTATTATTATTATTATTATTATTATTATTATTAATTATTAAATCAATAATATTTATTATATACGTGAAAGAATTTTCCTTTAATACAATTAGTGAAGCAAAATAATGCGTAATACAAATGCCTATTTTAAAAAAAAAAAATTCAAACTCAAACTTAGGCCTTGTAGGCCTAGATCAGGAACTTCGCAAAATTAAAAACTCGTCAACCTTACGTCTATAGCAACAGTACAGCTTCTACAAATTTTTTTTTTTTTTAATATATTGCTACTATATGATACCAACAATGAATTTCAGTGGTAACGGACATGATTCAAAAAGTTCGAAGTATTGTTTAAATAATTTTTAAAAATCACATTTTTGTTATATATTGTTTTAAAAATGAAATATCTCGAAAAGTACGACACTTACAAATAAACCAATTACATATTTGGAATCAGCGTATAAAGCTTATTACAAAAAAATGTAAAAAACAAAAAAACAAAAAAAACATTTCTTTTTTCATAAATTAAATATCTCAAAAAGTACGACACTTACAGAAAAACCAATTACATATTTGGAATCAGCGTATACAGCTTATTACAAATATGTAAAAAAAAAAAATTAAGGGCTCGAGCCGACGGGGGACAGAGGGGGGGACGTTTTCCATACCCCCGTAGGGAAGGGGCGGAGGAACTTCCGCGACACCCAAATACCAAAGTCCATGTATGATCGAGCATTGCTCTTAATCTCGGTTCAGAAAGTTGGACTCAAAAATTTTGTATGAGACTATGCGGAAAAATAAGTAGTACCAGCGGTCCCCAAAAAAAAGAGGTTTACAAAGAGAATTGTGTCCATTGTGTGTGTGTGTGTGTGTGTGTGTGTGTGTGTGTGTGTGTGTGTGTGTGCTGTGTGTGGTGTGTGTGTGTGTGTGTGTGTGTGTGTGTGTGTGTGTGTGTGTGTTGTGTGAGAGAGAGAGAGAAGAAGAGATGGAGAGGCAGAGAGGAGAGGGAGAGAGAGAGAGAGAAGAGAGAGAGAGAGAGAGAGAGAGAGAGTTTGGGTTGTACATTTTGAGGTAGATATTAAAATTGTATATGCTGAGTAGAAAGAGGAAGGAAGGAGTCGAGTTAATGAGGTATTGAAGACAACTTTCTTTATCCGAACTAGAGATATAATATTGCTCAAAAGGTCATTTGCTCCAAAATTTTAATAATAATAATAATAATAATAATAATAATAATAATAATAATAATAATAATAATAATAATAATAATAATAATAATAATAATAATAATACATTAATTGTGAAGTTTAAAAAATAATTTTGATGAAAAATCAAAATAATAATAAAAATAAAATAATAATAATAATTTCACCAACACTATTTGTACACCTAGTAGTAATAATAATAATAATAATAATAGCATACATTATTTTGCAAATACAGCTATTATCATGGATACTAGGTGTATCTGCAAAACACAAACATTCAAAAAACATTCAAGCATTCATTCATTTCATTAAATTTCACATTGATATCCGGCTTAAGTTTTTTAATAAAAAGAGATTCTGCTATACGAAGATAGTTGAAATTACCAACTTGAAATAAAATTTTAAAACAACTCCAATTTCAACTGTACGGAGGGGATTTGTGATCCGTCGTGTAATGCTCCCATATTTTACTGGGTTTATACCTGTGTTGCATTAATTCGGGTTCTTAAAGTTGTTAGTTGTGTATCCCGCATAAGAGAATTACATCCTACTTCTTTGCAATTAATTGATTTACACACATAACTTCTTTAATCCTCCGAACAATGACCACGGGTACTAAAATATGAGGACACTCGTCTCGGTGTGTAGTAGCTTCTAACATTTACTCTTTTCTCTGACTTAACATGTTCCTTTACAAATATGTTTAAATTTTTCGCTCCTCTCTAGAAAAATTGTCAAATTTGATGATTTAAAATAAAAAGTTAACTTTCTTTCCATGTTAAGTGAATTTTAATATAAAGTTAAAATGTTGTTTGTAGTTCTTTTAATAACCTTTTCTATTTTAATTTGAGGGTAACCATTATTAATTAAGTTTTTTGTTTTCTTATCACCTCTTTGTTAAAGAGTTCCCACGATAAAGTTATTTTAAAAGCTCTGTGAATTAGGGTTTTAATAATTGATAGTTTATATCTTTCGGGTATATTAGAATCATAATTTGTGTATAAACCTTTATCTGTACTTTTAACATTTACTTCTCTTTCAACTCAACCATTTTTAAAACAAAGTAAGACATCTAGGAATGCCAGTTTTTATCTTTAACATCTTCATAAGTGAAGTTTAGGACGGACAGTTGTTTAAGTCTTTCTATGAAATTTTTTAAGTGATTTGAATTTTCAAATATGACAAAAGTGTCATCGACGTATCTTAAATATATATGTCTTCGGACTAAATGTGTTATTTTCATTCATAATTTGGTTTTCAATATGAGACATGTAGAAATCGGCGAACCTTGGGACCAATGGAGATCCCATCGAGACACCATCTTTTTGAATAAAGGTTTCATTATTAAAATTAAAAGGGGTTTCTGTAGTACAGATAGTTAAGTTTTTTTAAAATAGTTTTCTCAATATTTAGTGGTGGTTTATCTCCATTGGGCCCAACGTTCGCCGATTGATGGTGTATAATCAATGATGGTGCATAATCAATGAAAAAATTTTTAAGAGTATTTAAGCTATTGAAAATATCCAGTGGCGTTAATATGTTCATTGCTGTTCCCATCCATGTGAAGTTCAACACATAGAAACTTTATATCACAGCGAACGCAACTAGGTAGTATTTTAGATTGCCAAGGAAGACTTCTATTTTAATAGGCAAAAGTAGGAAAGATTTTCTCAGTAACAAAATGGACAAAACTCACACGAATGGTCGAAACGAGGTTGGTGAAAAGTTTCGATGTATTGTCACGATCTAAAGAAATTTTTAGAGCATTTGATGAAGCTTTAGAGGAGCTTGAATGGATCAAGATATTAAACCTTCTTCAAAAAAAGTCAGAATCTTTTGAAGTCATGCAATCAAATAGCAAATTTGTTATAAGCTTATTTATGATGTTCAACTTTATTAACAACACTCTCCATTATGAGCTATATTTGCAGTCTCCCATAATTAGTACAAACAAACTGCTCTTAATCACATTGAAAGCGTGATGTTTTTTTTGAAAGCAAACATCAAAGATACATTTTCAAATATTTTGAAAGTTGCAACAGAACTTCTGCTTTCTGTTAATGAAGAAATGAAAATGCCTCATATGAAAATCAA
>JABUQX010049070.1:0-2500 GCA_015478945.1 Trachelipus rathkii | reverse complement strand
AAAACCCATTATAGCCATTAATTCTGCCATAAAAATTGGAGGCATGAGGGGGGAGGGTATGGGAGAGGTTGCGTTCAGGAAATACTGCCAGTAAACACTGGAGTAAATTCACCGTGAACTACGGAATGAGACAGGAATGAAGCCTTTAACAAGCAGCAGGGTGGGCTAGATTTTGGAGAGAGAGACGCGAAGGGGCCAAAGCAAATGGTAGGAGCGGGAATAGCCAAGGTGTATACCCTTCTCTAGTTAAAGAGAAGGCATCACCTTTTGCCAAAGGGATTGTTAAGGAAATTAAGATGCTTTGAACTTAGTTTGAAATCGCCAAAATTAGGATTCTGAGGTATCACTGCAGAATCCGTGTCAGAGCAGACGGTATTGGTTTGAAGCAAATAACTTCTTGCACATGGATGTTAAGTCCTTCGAAGATGGAGAGTAGCCATCACATTGGATCAACTTCAATGCTCTCCGAGGACGGATCGGAAGGTTCACAGTGAAGATACGAATCGCACTCGTTAATTGAAAGAATGGAGATACTAACAAGAATGTAGATCAGAGTAGGAGAAGGAGCAACCTGACCCATATATACACAGCCATAGTTCAGCTTCGAACGGATTTAGGGCGATATAGAGAGGTAAAAGAAACTTGCGGTGAGCACCCCAAGATTTTGAGCGAGATGACCGTAACAAGTCAAAGCACGCGATGACAATCATTCGCAGGAGTTTAATATGCGGTGCGTATGTTAACTGGTCATCTAGAATGAGTCCTAGAAAATTATGGACTTGTGAAGTTACAGGAATGGGCAAACCAAATAAGGTTAGGTTCGCTGGAAGATGAGGTCTCGACCCGTCTTATTCTTAAAAGCACTGTTGAGGTTTTGGTGGGAGAGAAATGGAAGTCATGGGAGTGACCCCATTGTGAAAATTCTCAATAGCCAGTTGAAGTTTTCGTTCCAGAAAAGTAGCCTGGCACCGGCTAAATATAGCGCAAGGTCATCAACATAGAGAGAAAATTGACCGTCGTGGGATAGAAGTAACTATGCCATTAAATCCGAGAGCAAATTGTAATACACTTAAGAATCACTACCGCTATCGGAATTTTTCATCCAGAGTTAAAGTGCTTGTACTATTACTGGTGGAACAATGAAACATTCGATAAATTGGGAAAACTATTTGTTTACCTATCATTTGTTAATTTTGATAAACTTGATTGGCCTTCCCGTTTCATATATTTAAAACAGCTCATTAATCTCAATGGTTGCTAGGCATAACTTCTCTCATTTTAATGGCAAATATTAGTTACAAACAAACTTTCGGCCTGAGTATGGGGTCCCCACTGTCTCCCATACTCCAGTAAAATATAATGGAACTAACAGAAATTTATCATATTACCCCATCCTTTATTAAACAATAGTTTAGATTAGATATGTAGATGACATTTTGTCTCCCTCAAACCCTCACAACACACAACCCTAATGCATGTCCTAAACTATATTAACTCTATTCATCCTTCAATTCAGTATACGATAGAAATGCCTTGCCAACAACTCATATCCCCTTCCTCGATAACTTAATCACATGGAATAACAACCACTTATACTATATATAGAAAACCAACATTTCTTCCAAACGTATATCCATTGACCATTTCTAATCAGTTCCCCAAACACAAAATTAGCTGTTCTGTCATCTCTATTTCTCCCTGCCTTTCGTATATGCTCTCCCCCTTTTCTAGCACAAGAAACAATACATCCACAATACCTTCAAATCACTTTACTATCCTAAGTTTTTCATCACAAAAGCATTTAACAAAAGCAAACAAATAGAGGTACATTATAGCACCGTTCCCCCGAAAATAGCAACACCTCCTTTTTTACCAATTCCTAAATTACCATTATATTCGTTAAAACAAATATTACCAAAAAATCTTACCCTCATTCCATCAAATAACATCACCTTAAAAAACAATTCTCAAACCCCCAAAACGAAAAGAAAATCTCCCCCAAAGCGGTATATATCACATCCCCTGCAATACTTGCAAATAAAAAATATATATGGGCTGCAAACCAAGTAGATTGCATCGTGGAAAAATCAACATACAGATGACCCTGCACATGGACAGCATAAATTCAGCTTTAAGAAGTCATAGGCGTAACACAGGCCAATCTATCAATATCAACAATATAAAAATGATCAGAAATATCAATCAAACGAACCATCGCAAAATCATGGAATCCTTTTGCATTTATAATTTAGTAAACAACCTACAAATTTAGGCAAGTCCCTTTTACCTTCGCGAAAATTTTTACAAAATGAATATCTAGACTACTTACAGGCATCTATTGAAGCCCATGAAGAAAAATAGAGACCAACTGAAACACACTTGAAGCTGATGAAGATCAAGAAAGAAAACCTCAAGTCCCTTAGCCTGAAGAGGCCTCGCGTGTTCGACGAAAATTAGCTTTCCTTTTAAAATTTATTTCATTAAAAGAAAGTGTCTTTAA
>JABUQX010049069.1:5000-49299 GCA_015478945.1 Trachelipus rathkii | reverse complement strand
TACGGGAGGAGTACAAGGAGTCCTTGTACAACTGTAGCTGTATGACCAAACAAGACATTTGCTATTAGTTTCTTTAAAAAAATAAATAAAAAAAAAACCTTTGAATTCACACTAAAATATGTTTTAAAAGTTTGAAGGTTTTCAACTTATAAAATTAGCTTTAAAATTGAACTATAAATTGGCTGCTCTTGCATAAGCAACGGAAGCTATGTAGTATTAGTCCTACAATGAGAAAACGAAATTTCTAGCAGTTTTAAAAAAATGCATGGTGTTATTAAATTTTTTAAAAAATTACAATTCTATTCTTTAATAGGAAAGAAGATCATCCCTAATTTTTCAAATATCATACATTCTTATCTGACATATGCCACCACTTCTTTACAGGAAACATTATATTATATTATTATTATTATTATTATTATTATTATTATTATTATTATTATTATTATTATTATTATTAATTATTATTATTATTATTATTATTATTATTATTAAATATAATTAATAATTTAATAATAATAATTAATAATAATATAATAAATAAAATGATAAAATGAAACAATATAATAATAAAGTTTAGAAGGTGAAGGATGTCAGGTATTGGCCATCTGAGGCAGATTTTATGGAAATGAATTTCAGAAGGTATTTGGATGGTGTGAGCGAGGCCAAACAGAGTTGCTGTGTGGGTATTTAATAGATGCATGTTTGCGCGCCTCACCCCATGTCTCTGGGGGAGCCAAGGGAAAGAGGCATAAATGAAAATGGAATATACATTGCGTAATTGCCAAGAACAAAACTTCCAAAGTTTCTGGCATTTAAAATACTGCCTAGTAAACCAATTAAAATCCAAAATGTTCCTCATGAAAAATTAGAAATAAAACTTTTGTAAAAAAAAAAAATTATCTTTTACATAATGCCATTTTTAAATAATCTCGTGTGTTGGTAATTTTTAAAAATAAAAAATTCTCCGTGAACATTTAGGTGGTGTCTCTAATCCACACTGACATCTTTGAATAGTTCACCATCTTTAGTCATTAAAAGATTTTTCCAGGCAAAACTTTCATATGTTTTAACAACAACATTCAAAGTTACAGTTAGCCCTTTTCTTTGCAAAGGATATAGCTGAAAAAAATATTTTTTTTGGTGGGAATGCATTTTTTTTTCATTTTGGACTGGATATATAACTTTAATATATTGCGTTCTTATTAGGTCATATACAATGTAATAAATGTGAGAATATGTTTCTTTTGTCGTGAGAATGTATTTTTAAGTGAAATTAATTTACTGCCTCTCCAAACTCCATCTGCTGATATTTTACATTGTCTTAGCATCAATCATTCGTCATCAAGAGACCAATGCCTGAAACCTCCAAACTTTGAAAGAAATTCCAAATTAATATTAAAGGTAAAAAGTTAAACTCTGGAATGGAGCAACTAAGTAGCCTTACTAATTTAAACAAAGTTTCGGTAAAGAGTATAAGGTAAAATCCACTACAGATATGACAAATTAAAATCTACTTAAAACATACTGTAAGATATATATATATATAATATTATATATATAGATAATTATATATAATATATATATATATATAATATATATATATATATATAAGATAATATATATTATATATATATATATATATATATATATATAATATATATATATATAATATATATATATATATATATATATTATATATAATATATACAGAGGTGGGATCGTACTCAAAAGTAGTTCCGTTATTGTTACTCCGTTACTCGAAAAGTGTGCGTTATCGTTATTCCGTTCTTTGAAGGAAAAGTAACGAAAGTGACCGTACTCCGTTACTTTTAGCTTTTCAATAAGACATTAATTCGGTAACTTAAGCAATTTATTGGTTTGTTATATTTAAATTTCAACATTATCATTATTATTAAAAAAACATTACCCTCATGTAGGAACCTAGGCACTCAGGACTTAGTCACCTTTGCATCCCCAACGAATTTAATTGCACTAACCTTCCTACCTGTCATTCAAACTTCCTACTACACTCTGGCCTCATCCGTTCCCTTTTCATCAACATATATAACTAAATATTTAAAACCCACGAAAGTTGTTCCAGCTGCTCACACTAACAAACTTCCCACCGAACTGTCCCACTTACAACATAACCTTAATCTATCTACGTTACTTTCAACCCCTTCCTTTACACACCCTGCCAATCTCTCTACCAAACCTTCAAACTCTCTTCAGATATCACCACACAAAAACCAAAATCATCCGCATTAATAGAACAGGGTATCCTCACCTCTCCATCACTCTATCTCTAACGAATTGTGGAAAAGTCGGAGTTGCGAGCGGGAAGTCCCCGAGTTAATTTTGAAAGAGAGTGGGAGTCGGAGTTCGGAAAATTTTATAATGGAAACGACTCCACAACCCTGATTATTCTAACACCATTCCCTGCCATCCACCTCTAGTTCTTTCAAAACCCCATCCATATAAACAAATTGAATACCAAGAAGACATAACACATCTCTGCCACACTCCGCTATTAATATTAAACCAAGCACTTTCAACTCCATTATTCTTACACACGCTCCATCGTCATACATACTTGTGATTTCATTCAGAAGCTTACCCACCAACACCAATATCAAAATTAACCCACCTGCCATAAGAAAAAAAAGTCCTGGTTAATCATTTCCAACGCCTGTTTGCAAATCACCAATCAGAAACCTAAATACAATTATTTCTTCTACTCCCTCATTTTCTCAATCATTTTTATCAACTGTAAACCGAGTTATCACAAACGACAATCTTTCTACTTACCCACTCTCTAACAGCACCCCTTGTTCCTTTCAATCAGTCTCATTCCGTCACCTCGTATCTAAACGCGACTCTCGTTCTTCTGTCCAAAATTATCTATATTTCTATACCCTTACTCACACTTAGAATAACCCTAATTTTCCCAGTATTCAAACTCTTACAGCTGTACCGACGTTAATCTCCATTTACCCTTATATAATGGACTGTCACTACTCTCTGCATACATTCCACAATAAACCCTGGGAACTATGACTCTCCAAAACATTATAATTTACACAACTTCAAATCCCACTATCAATCACACATACTCCAACCTTCTAACCGTTCAATTCTGATCATATTTTTCCCTTCACCTATAATTTCCACAGTACCATCGGCGAAATTTCATCACCCTATATATACACTGCAGTTTACCATTCTCAACTTTCGGTATCCGCTACTTAACACATTATCTCCGTCCCCTCTTACTAAATGGGACCCTCCACTTCCAAAGATATACACCTATATCCGTCATCTGCTACCCATTCTAACACCCACACACAATCACTTCTCAACTCACATCAAACTGCAATGATTTATGCTATTTCGTACAATTAGTTCACGTTCCACTACTCCCACAACTCCTAGTTCCACGATCAAATTTCTCATACATTATTGCATTCCACGAGGTATTAACACCATACCTCTCTATTCACTATTCTTCTATGCAAATTTCCCACTTACCTATGCGGCACTGATATTACCATTACTTATACATAACTCTATCTAGCTTATACTACATACATATACCTCCTACTATTACATATGAACCTCATGACTCAAATTATAAATATACTACTAATTATCTCCTTTTGTCCATTCTAACCTCCAATCACATACATATATTCACTATACTAACCATATATGACTATAGAATGTATGGGCAGATCTAGAAGTTTCCCTCAATACTACACTAACTACTCAATAGTATCTCTAAATTAAGGCATTTATTTAGTCTTTAGTATCGCATAGTCGGTCAAAATGCTACTACCTAGCACTTCAAAGAAATACTAGACGATACGAATACCACAACAAATGTATATCGGTCCTTACTAAATAATAAAGTTAACGGAGAAAAATAATATAACGGAATCTATATTCTTGAGGTATATATATAATAAAGCAGTTATACTATGATAAAGAATTAAGAAAATAGTGTCTAAATGAGTAATACGGTTTTCGATAATAAATAAACATTTTCATTATGATAACAAGTATATAAATAAGTATATAAGTATACGGTTAATTATATTGTACCCACTCCATCTATGTTATAAAAAGTATAATTTAGCTTGTATATATCTATAGGGTCGTGGTCAATGGCTACCAGTACACAATAAAATAAAGTCGGATAACCCATAAATAATATATATATGATTATCAGTATACATAAATAATAATATAACGGAAGGGTAAAAAATAATCGGAACTATATACGGTAAGCGACATGAAAGAAAAAAAATATAAGTTAATAACGATCCGTATCCGTACTGAATAAAAACTATGGTATCCTAGTTATAAGTATATAACGGTAGTATATATATTTATATATATAATTATATAATATATATATATATTATATATATATATATAAATATATATATATATATATATATATATATATATAAGGTTAACGTAGAATCGTGGTCATATATAAGTTTTAGTATATATATTATATATATATATTATAATTAATTAATATATTTATTATATATATATAATATATATATATTTATATATATATTAATATATATTATATATTATTATTAATATTATATTATATATATATATTATTATATATATATATATAATTATATAATACTATATATATATTAATATATATATATATATATATCTTATCTCTATGAATATATATATTATATATATATATATATATAATATATATATATTAATAGATTGAAATATGAAAATACATTATATATTACTTATAGGTTAGTAATATTACTATAGTAAATAACGTATCAAATTTATAAAGCTTTCCATCATAGTTTCATTTTTAAAATGGTTATGAATATTAAATGAAATATATGAAACCATGAAAAACTTTAGTCAGTATTGTAATAAATTTAATAATGGATGCAAATGGTATATGAAACAGTAGTTTCAATTAGCTGAAATTTTGCCTGAACGAGACGCAAAAAGGAAATGTAGCTTATGAAATTTATTAGGGTGACAAATATGCTCAATAAGTACATGTAAGGGATAAAAAAAAAAGTTTTTTTGTAGCACGTTTTTATTACATACTTCCCATTAATAATTACTTCACAATTATGTATAAAATAAGAACGACATATTCAAGCAGATCAATAACAAGTAATGATCTAAGTATAAAAGGATTGAATTATAACTTATCTTAAAAGCTTATCAATTTGTATATAAAAGGCTACAAAAATTCAAATTTCCTAGATATCTCTTTACTAATCCCTAATGGTTATCTTTAGATCATAAAAAGGATTACACTAAAAGACACAAATATTAAAACAGAGATTCCCGTCAGAGCACAGCTTAAAAAGCATTGAAAGACTTCATTAAGAAGATTAGCAAAATTATATATTACGAGAAAAAATATAAGATAAACTGGCTGCATAATGAATACATATTCCCGGAATATTGAATAAAAGGATAGGGAAGTAGGAATGTATTTTGTCTTTTTTTAGATTAGTTTAGCCTTAAAAGACCTACTTCAGATATGATGGGATTTCTTTCAAGTTTAAAAATTACTGGCTTTCTCTATTTTAACCTGAAAAATTGTCATTCAAAAATCTGAGCAACATTTATTATTATTATTATTATTATTATTATTATTATTATTATTATTATTATTATTATTATTATTATTATTATTATTATTATTATTATTATTATTATTATTATTATTATTATTATTATCTTATTAATTAATCTCTCCTATAAGAAAAAAAAATCACTTCCTAAATATCTAATAGAGAGACCTATTTAAATTATTTTAAATAATATATTAAGCACTATATTTATGACTTAAATGCACAAAACAAAAAAATTTAAAACAATATCTATTAATAAGGCATTAGCATAAGTTTATTATTTATAATAATTTGTAAGCATTTTGTTCTTAAAATATTGAATACCATAAAACATACCAACAGACGAAAAAAAAATATTATATTTGTGAATTATGAAAAAAATATATATAATTGAAAGTGCGGAAATAATAATAATAATAATAATAATAATAATAATAATAATAATAATAATAATAATAATAATAATAATAATTATCACTAAAATACAAAAATAAATCTTATTATTAAACTATGCCACAACATGACACATTGGTATCTTAATATAATATTCTTACAATCAAAACCTTATTATCTATCACTTAAATATTATTTCACTATCAATCAAAAAACAATAGTAATAAAAAAATTGCACTGCAAAGATGTACCATTATTGGTAACTGTGTAGTTACACATAGTGGCGAAACTAGTAGCCCCTTTGAGCCCGCCGTACGAGGATGCCCCCAACCATTAGAGATATATAGGCCATATATAAAGAATCAAGGGGATCCAGCATTTGTTTTATGCGAGGGGACCACAGACCTCTTCGTTTCACCCCTAGATTAACATACCACAATTTTGATACACCTTAAATTTATTGTCTAGTGATACTGTCTTTTATTAATTATTAGGAAAGACAAAAGTTACTCTTATGATCAAGATATTTAAAACCTAAATAACTCTCCTGTGCTTATTAAAAAAAAAAATCGATAAAAATTTATAATAAAACTTTGAAATCGCAATAAAATAAACTAGGTTTAATTCTCACTTGTGTAAATAAAAAAAAAAATCGAACATTTAAAAAATAAAAAAAATAAAAATGGAACCTTAAATATACATACTTTGAAATCAAATAAAAAACTAATAAAAAACGAAACAATTTGAAGTTGTACTGAATTATCTTAAATCAATGGTTTGTAATGTGACGCTTTAAAAAAAATATATAATGACTAGCTTTACTAAAAAATCTGCCTTTGGCACATCGGAAAACAACATGGTTAACTACAGTAAATTAAATAAATAAATAAATAAATAAATAAATAAATAAAAACAATGAAATAAATAAATAAATAAAAATGTGCAAAAAATTTCAGAAATTGAGCCATTAGTGCATAAAAACATTTTATAATTAACTTAACAACGACAGATAAAACCATAAAAAAAAAAAGAAAATAATTCAAATTTCATTAAGAATTATTATTATTATTATTATTATTATTATTATTATTATTATTATTATTATTATTATTATTATTATTATTATTATTATTATTATTATTATTATTATTATTAAATCCCATGTATAAGCAAGTTGGCATTATGAAAGACATGATGACAGGACTAGTATCTTTCAAATGTTCTCTCTAGGTAAGGTTTTGAGGGACAAAAGACTTACGCTGCGGTGTTAACTATGTGCATTATGTCCGCAAAACTACAGAAGAAATGTACATGAACTTTCTCTCACACATGAAAACCAGAAATAATTTTTCTTGCAAAATTTCTGGTTAACAAATTTCCACTTATGTAGGGTACATCGACATTGGTCTGCCAGAGGTGTAAAATTTTATCAAATTAAAATTGGAAATTTAGAATTTGGAGAAACATTTTCTAGAGGAAAAATGGGTAGAACTTGAGGAACAACAAGAATTTTTATCTAGAAAGTTTAATAAAATTTAAATTAATCAATTTCAATTCATTTCCGTGTCTAAAAAATTTACCATTTAATTAAAAAAAAAATTATAAATTTTGTAACTGAAGTTCTATTTAAAATTTAGCTAATTAATTTCAATTCTCCTTTTGTTTGTTTGTTTAAAATTTCAACCCTTTAATAAAAAAAAAATATATATAATCAATTTTGTGCCAGAAAGATCATAATGAACAAATTTTGAAGACTTTTTGAAATTTGTGAAGATTAAGGTATATTGTCTTATCGAAACCCACTATTTACAACTACATAAACTATAAATACTTTCTTACAAAATATAAAAACTAGAAATATTTTCTTCGTTTCATAGTTTTACGACAATAAATTTCTAATATATATTTTCCGCAAAACTGATTTTATAACATCATGTTAGAAAGTTCTTCATTCTTCTACTATTCCCATATTAACTATTTTCATTTCTTGGTGTCTTTGGGAGCAGTTATTATTTATTATTATCTCTTCTATTACGGTAACATTTAAATAATAATAATAATAATAATAATAATAATAATAATAATAATAATAATAATAATAATAATAATAATAATAATAATAATAATAATAATAATAATAATAATAATAATAATAATAATAATAATAATAATAATAATAATAATAATAATAATAATATTAATAATAATAATAATAATAATAATAATAATAATAATAATAATAATAATAATAATAATAATAATAATAATAATAATAATGCAGTGACATGTATTTCAACTCTTTTAAAATTAATGCAAATTTAAAAATTGGTTCAAACATTACAAAATTGAAACACTTGCACCAAAAACATCGGTGTAAAAATACAAAAACAAAATAAAAAAAACTTAAAAAAAAACTTTTGGTGGTTTGCAATATTGGCTATCAACAGTTAATGCGTAAAAATATTCAAGGCTCTTAACTTCAGCTCCACTTCTTTAATCTTCCTGCAATAATAATAATAATAATAATAATAATAATAATAATAATAATAATAATAATAATAATAATAATAATAATAATAAAAATAATAATAATAACATTAACTTATTTATTTACTTCTTTATTAGTCTGTGTGGAGTTTAAAATATCTGATAACAGTATAGGTTCTGGGGGCAGGTTTGTGGAATTGTAGTATTTTTGGTCATTTATATGGAACTGCTGTCATAAAAAGAAAGAAAAAAAGAAAGAAAGGTTGGCTTCGAAGCAGACCATATCCGATTAAAAAATAGCATTAAACATTAAGGTTAAAGAGTATTAATTTATGAATCTTACTACTACTACTACTATAATGAATAAATAATAATAATAATAATAATAATAATAATAATAATATAATAATAATAATAATAATAATAATAATAATAATAATAATAGAGGGAGAGTACACGCATACTCGAGAGTGTTGAAATTACCTCCATTTTAATGGTTCTTCTTTTTCTTTTGCGTTCATATTCTTTACACACTCAATATAATTTTTATTATAATATTACTGACCCCCATTTATCCACATATCATATACACTGATTAAAGTACACACCCCTCTTCTAGATTAACAATTACAACATTCCCTACTACATATCTGTTGTTTGTGATGTATAGAGAATGCTCCACATCGATATGTCCTGCGGTGTCGTTAGAGGGGCGACTTAAGGGACGGGGGAGTTGGTACTATGTGGTCAGTACTATTCTACTCTTATGCCAGGATGCATAATGCAGGCCTCGTCGAGATGTCGACGTGATCGCGGAAATGCCTTCTATCTTTCGGCGAATTGTATGAATCGTATGGGACATGGAATGTCAGAGGAAAAATGTTGAAGAGAGGAGGAGAGAGGTGATGATGTATTTAGGAAAGGGGCACAATTTGATTTGATGCCTGTGACTGAAACAAAGATGAAAGGAAAACGGTGAAAAGAGTGGTGTGGTGTGAAATGTGTTTGTGCTGTGTTGGAGAGGGGAATGAGAGAGGAGAGAAGAGTTAGGCAAATTTTGTGGATGAGTAACCTGTTTACATATAGCTTATGGTAGACTTTGTGTGTTGAGTAGCGGTAGAATTCTAATGGTTAAATGTAAATTTGAAAAGGGGTCAAGGTGTATGTGGTTGTGACGTATGGTCCATATGATGGAAACGTTGAAGAGTACGATTTTTTGGATAATCTGAATATGATGTTCTGGATGGGGTGCGTAGGAGCTTCAGATTGATTAGTGTTGGGGGACCTAAATGGTTGATAGGTGATCAACTACTGTCTGGTATTACCGGTGATCTTCACGGTTCGGGAGAAAATGCGAGAATGGAAAGAACGAGATTTGATTTCGGAGCAGAGAGAGGAGTATTGGTAAGGTAATACTTTCGTTTAAACACCAAGAGTATCCTAAGTATCACTAGAGTTGGAGTGTAGGTGAGTGGTATCGAAGTTGAAAAGTTTGATTGATTTTTGCGTTGGTGAAGAAGGAGATGTTGAAGGTGTGTTGGATGTTTATAACAGTGAGGGGTTAGGAATGGGATATCGGATCATTGATGTTGTTCTATGTGAAAATAAGTTAGTGGGGGCTTGGATGGAGAGGAATTTGATACGAAAGGAAGTAGGGGTAAAATTAAGAGGAGAAGTTTAGTGACAAAGACAATAAGGATAAGTATGTAAGAGCGCTCGCTAGTAAATCGTGTATATTATTCTTATCTATCTGAACAAATCTGGGGCAAATAAAGGAAGCAATTATTAGTGATAGTGTGTGGATGTTGTTAAAGTAGGAAGTAATAATGTTAACAGTGAATGAGTGGGAATGAAGAGTTTCTGGTGATGAAAGCGTTAAGGTAATAATATATAAAATTATCTTAAATTCTATTATTATTATAATGATGATGTCTCAAAAAGAAAGATGCTTGGATATGATAAGGAGGGAAAAAAGAAATACTAAAAGTTGTGATACGGTAGGAGAAAACAAAGAGTGTAGAATTAACAGTGTTGGAAGGAGGAGAATGGGGACTTAAAGGATAGGAAGCTCTTCTGGAAGGAAGCGCGATAAGCTTTAGAATGAGAAATAGGGGAATCTGCTTAAAATAATGAATAAGGATGTGCTTTCGGTAACTGATGAAATGGATTGAGGGGAGATGTATAAGGACACTTCGAAAATCTCCACAATATTAACAGTAATGAAGAGGTGATGGTAAGTGTGTGGTTGATGGTGCAAGAAGGATAGGTGAGTTGTGGGGTGAGGTTATTGTAAGGAGGAAGTAAGGGAATAGAGTGGAAAGTTGAAGACTGTAAATCTGCAGTATAGATGAAATTACTGGTGAAATGTATCAAGACGGATCTAATATATTATTGTGTGTTTTGAAGTGTGTAATTAAAGCGTTATGGAGGTAATATTCCAAAGGGATGGAGGAGAGCGGTAATAGTACCCCTTATATAAGGTTAGAAGAAAAAGGGAAACTGTAGAAATTATAGAGGGAAATAAGTTAATTGTGTGTTGTAGGGAAGATATATGCTGGTATTTGGATCGAAAGAGTGCGTCGAGTGACTAGCAAGGTACTGATGTAAGATACAAGTGTGGCATATTTTTGTTTTAGGTAGTGTAGAGGAATTGTATTCATTTTTTACACATACACAGATGATTGGAAAAATGAGGGAATGTGATAGAAGATAAGAATAAATTGTAGTTAGTTTATGGATTTGCAACAGCGTGATGATAGAATGTTCAAGTGAGGAAGCGAGGTCAGTGTTAGGGAGTATATGTGTGGGTTGAGTGTGGGTGGGTGGTAGACTTGGCTGAGGTGAATCGAAAAGTATATGTTATGCAGAATATGTGAGCAGGTAGTGTGGAGTAGTGGTTTCAAAAAGTAGTGAATGTGTTAAAGAAAAAATGGTGTCAATGGATGCATTTGGATAGTTGATTTATATTATCGTATGTTGTGCAGATCTCGTGTTGTGTTATGTTCCTATTAGGTAAGTCTCCAAGTATGATGGTGATTCGGGTATAGAAGGAGATTCTGATAGGTGGAGAGTACCAGTGGCAGGAGTAGAGTGTAAGATCTTTAAAATATGATGAGAATGGGAGTGATGAGTGTGGAAGTTGCGGCCTACCTATTATATTTGCGGATGATGGTTCGGTGTGGGTGTTTTTAGCTGCGATCTGAAGAGTATGTTATGAGATTTGGAGTTAGGTGTGTTTAAAAGGAGGGGCTGAAGTTAACGTGGATTATTATATATTATGGTGTGATGAGGGACAGTCCTGCAGTGTTATAGTTATGGGTTATTGAATGGTATAATGTGAAAACAAAGGTCTATTACTAAGTGGAGAATGTTATAATGAAAAGGGATCGGATGGAGTAGAGTGTAGTAGGAAAGTTTATAAAAGATGAATATGTGAAGTTGACAGTGGTATATACTGTGGCTTTGTGTCTCAATTAATCGTTGGTGAATATAAATTGACTAAGTCTTGAGTGCGCTAGGGTTTATAACATGAGGGTATGTTGTTATCCTTGTTTATTATAGTTAGTAGGGACATGTCGTAGAATAAAGTATAGGATCTAAAGTTCAATGTGTTCAGTGCAGATGGACAATCTTACAATGTATTCAGATGGTTTGAGAAGAATTGATATAAATAGGGAATGAACGTGTTAGAGAGTTGATTGGTGTGGAGTAAAATCTTAGGTAAATGAGTATAATAAATGAATAGCAATGGGATATTTAGTAGTGGAAAGTGAAATGAATGATAGTCGGTTTGAGTTTAATGCGATGTATTATAGGGCGAGTTGTGTTGGCGAATATCCGACCGGCTGTGATGATCCGAATAGAATATAATATCAAACTATGGTTGAAGGCAGAAAATGTAGGTATATGATGCTATATAGTATTAATGGTTATTATATATGTATAATCATGGTGGAGTGGTAGGATTATGGTTGTGGTCCCACCGGTGTCTCTAAGATAGAGATCGCGCGTGATCATGTTGATCTATCTACCATAGTGAGGGTCATCGCTGTCCCATGAAGCTTATAGGGTGGATTTTTCTAGACTGCGACGATGTCTCACAATAATGTAGTATATTATGGTCTAAACTGGGCTTCTTTCGACTGTTCAGCTGTCTAATTTTCTTGCCGATGGTCCTTCGTCACGCACTTACTTCCCATTCTTGGGAAAATAGAAGGTAGATAAAGAAAGAAAGAAAGAAAGAATAATAATAATAATAATAATAATAATAATAATAATAATAATAATAATAATAATAATAATAATAATAATAATAATAATAATAATAATAATAATAATAAATAGATACGATGCCTAACTTTTCTAAAAGAAAATATCAATATTTTTCCATCCTTTTCAATATTACTTAACATTTAACATTTATTACTTAATATTTATTACTTAACAATTTTTTTTCTAATTTATTAATGAATCACTCATACACAATTTACAATCAATATTATTTAATTATATATTACCATAAATTATTTTCTATGTATTACTTTATGTATTATAATCCTAGTTTAAATGTTTGCAAACTTATATATATCTGTTGTTCAAATTTTCCCTAAATTTTTTGATGAAACACGTTTTTTTTTGTCACAATTTGGCATATTAACTTCACGTCATGAAGTTCAGCTAAAGACATTATGCTCATTTATCGTTTTAAATCGTTTATCGTGTTTTATCGTTTTATCGTTTATCGTGTTTTATCGTTTTTTAAATCGTTTATCGTGTTTGTGAACAATTTATTATTATCATTTTAAAACAAAATTTAATCACTGATAGAAAAGAAATAAAGGTGTTATCAATTTTAAATTGAACTTTAGTCTAAATATTCATGCCAAACAAATTAAAATTAACTTTCAATGAAATATTTCAAATAAGTGATAACGCATTTTGATGCTTATTATAAAAAGGCAGATAATAAAAACAGTTTGATATTTGGTTAAATTTGTAAACACAATATAAATCCTTAATGAAACGAAAGAAGTCTAAGTTAAAACTTACCCACTCCTTGGCATCAACACCTTCCATATTATCTTGGTCCTTAAAAGTAACTACTTGGTCCAACTGTCTGTTCATCGACTCTTCAAGCTGTAGGAATTGATGATAACAAATTAGAGAGGAAACCTAACAGCCTAAGCTAACAAAAAGTTTCTAACTAACAGCCGAAGCTAACAAAAAATTTTTTTTTTTAATTTGTAACTTAAACAATTATAGCAATCTAAGTAAGCAACAAGAGGAGGATGGGAACATGGTCATTTATCAATTTTAATTTACAAAAGTTTTCTTCTTAGATTTTCTTGATCATAAAAAAAAAGTAGACGAATACATAAAGCAAAGAGTAATTCAAACTAATTAATAAATAATAATATTAATAACATACTCTATGTTGTGTTTCTTTTGCTTCAGGCGGTACCATTCCCTTCAGAAAAGGTGGCGTCTGATGGCGGACGTGAGTGTGCACAGGCGCAGGCAAAGGGGCTGTTACTGAAGAGGGAGAGTTTCCATCTCGACTTTCAGATACTAATAATAATAATAATAATAATAATAATTAATTAGAAAAATTTTATTCAAGAAAGAGAAATTACAATGCAACCATTTAAAAACAAAGATCACATCCAGTTTTATATTATATACCGTACTTCAATATTTTACAATTTCAATATACCAATAAATTATAAAACCAAAGTAATTTCCCTAGTATCTGAAATGGGGCTACTAATTGCAACACAGTGTTGTGTCCTTTGAGACCCGAAATAATAATAATAATAATAATAATAATAATAATAATAATAATAATAATAATAATAATAATAATTTTTTTTGAGTGGATGTATAGGGACCTCCACAGCACACATAATAACTATAGTAATCGATTACTTCTAAAAAAAATATCGATTTTTCTAGATTGAGGCTAAACTTAACTATTAACAAAAATTTTAAAATTCATTATATGAATCAGTTCTTATAAATAAATATCTTTTAGTAAATATCTCATTATTACTTCAATAATATAATTATTATGTTATGAAAAGTTTATTAACACAACACAAATCTTGAAAGTATGGGTCTCTGGCCGAGAGGCCGGAAGACTAGGTGGTCCTGAAAAAAACTGGATCCCGGCCTGGCAGGAGCCTGAGATCCGGTGCCTCACTATTTATAATGTATTTACTCCAGCTTCACTTCTCTCCTCCATGTGCTAACTTAGTCATTTCTCTATCTTCCTTTTTACAACCCATTTCACCTACTCTACAAGAATTCGTAATCGAGTTTATAATATTCTAAGTCCTCCAGTGACAAATCCGTACATTAAAATAAAAAGGAAACATTTTAAAACATCAATAAAGACTGATTTATGAGTAGAAAGGATATTAATTAATGGAATTACTTACAAGATAGCATATCAGGAGGTTGAAGGGAACTAATCTCGGAGGCGATTTGTGCCTCCAAACCACTCAGCAGACGTCATGACTGGTTCCCATGTTACTTGTGTAGGTGGGAAAAGATCATCTTGAAAATATTCGGTCTATAAAATTAATATATAGTATATTATATATATATATAAGTATATATTATATATATATATATATAAGTAAAGTATGATTGATCTTAGTGTTGGTGAGAAGGAGATGTTGAAGTATGTGTTGGATGTTAATCAGTTAGGGGTTAGGAATGGGATTAATCGATCATTATGTTGTTCTATGTAAAATTAAGTTAGGTGGGGGCTTGGATGGAGACGAAGGTGATACGGAAGGAAGTAAAGGTAAAAAAAATTAAGGTGAAGTTAAGTGTGCAAGATAATAAGATTAAGTATGTAAGAGCGCTCGCCAAGAAAAACGGTTGAATGTGAACAAGTGATACTGAGCAAAATCTGGGGCAAATGAAGGAAGCAATTGTTTAGTAGTGCAAAGGAAGTGTGTGATGTGCTACAAGTAGGAAGTAAAGAATGTTAACAGCGAATGGTGGAATGAAGAGGGTGATGAAAAGCGTTAAAGGTAAAAAATGAGCGTGGTCTGAATGTACTAAAGCAAATGATGAGTTCAACAAGACCAGATGCTGGGATTATATAAAGGAGGAAAAAGAAAAATACTAAAGGTGTATACGTAGGAGAAACAAGAGGTAAATGAACAGTTTGGCAGGAGGATGAATGAGGACATACAGGGAATAGGAGCTCTTCTGGAAGGAAGCGCGAAAGGTAAGAATGAATAAAGGGGATCTGCTTAGAATAATGAAATAAGGGATGGTGCTTTTGTAACTGAATGAAATGGATGTGAGGGAGTGTGGAAAGAACACTTCGAAAATCTGCACAATAATATTCACAGTAATGATGAGGTGTTAGTGAATGTGTGCGGTTTTGATGGTGCAAAGAAGGAATACTAGGTATTTTGGGGATGAGGTTATTTAGTAACGGAGGAGGTATGGGTAGGGTGAGAAAGTTGAAGAATGGTAAAATTCTGCAGGTATAGATGAAATTACTAGTGAAATGATCAGAGACTGAGGGAGATGGGTGATTGATTGGATTTGAAGTTGTGTATGATAAAGCGTTTATGGAGGGTATAGTTCCAAGGATTGGAGGAGAGCGGTAATTAGTAAAACCTTGTATAAGGTAAGGGAGAAAGGGCACTGTAGAAATTTTATAGGGGAATAAGTTTATTGAGTGTTGTAGGGAAGGTATATGCTGGTATGTTTGGTCGAAAGAGTGCGTCGAGTGACTGAGGGACTGATTTGTGAAAAAGTTGCGTTTAGGAGTGGTAGAGGATGTTGTGGATCAAAACTTACACATCAACCTTTTTTAAAAATACATTGGAAACAATGAAATTTGAGAAAATGAGGGAGAAAGAAGAATAAATTGTATTTTAGGTTTTATGGAATTTACAACAGCGTATGATAGAGTTAATGGGAAGCGTTATGGGCAGGTGTTTGTGATATTATGGTGTTGGTGGTAGGCTCTGAATGGAATGAAAAGTATTTTGACGATAGTGAAGCTGGTGTAAGAATCAATGGTGTCCACCTGGTGATGTTTAGGATTAATAGCGGAGAAAGACAGGGTTGTGTTATGTCTCCTTGGTTCTTCAATTTTGGTATATGGATGGGGTTATGAAAGAATTTGAGGTGGGGATGGCAGGAATGGTGTTAGAATGGTGGAGAATGGAGTTAGTGGAGGGTGCCCTACTATTATAATGCGGATGATTTGGTTTTGTTGGCGAATCTGAAGAGAGTTTGAGAGGATTGATAGAGAGATTTGACAGGGTGTGGTGAAAGGAGGGGCTTGAAAGTAAATACGTGGAAAGAGTAAGGTTATGGTTGTGAGTGAAGGCACTCCTCAGTGTGAAGTTATGTTAGATGGTGAGCAGCTAGAACAAGTGTCTGAGTTTAAATATTTAGGGTATTGTTCGGATTGAGAAGGGACGGACGTGGCAGAGTGTAGTAAGGAAAGTTGTGAATGGCAGGAAGGTGTGCTGGTGGGCAATTAAATTCGTTAGTAAATGCAAGGACTAAGTCTTTGAGTGTGCTAGGGTCTTACATGAGGGTACTGTTGTACCTGTGTTATTGTAATGGTAGTGAGACTATGTCTGGAATAAGAAGTATACGATCTAAAGTTCAATGTGTTCAGTCATGGGACAATCTTAGGGGTGTGCTAGGTGTGAGGAGAATTTGATAAAGAGAGGAATGAACGTATTAGGAGTTGTGTGGTGTGAAGAAAAGGGGTAAATGAGAGAATAAATGAAAGTATTTGAGATGGTTGGTCATGTGGAAGGAGAATGAATAGTCGGTTGGTAAGGCGGATGTATAGTGGTGAGTGTGTTGGCAACCGACCGGCTGGGAGACCGAAGAGAAAGTGGGTTGAGTCGGTGTGAAACGAATGTTCTGAAGGAGAGAATGTGAGTTGGCCCAGAGGCGACAGAAGAAAGTTGCATGATAGGAGAGAATGGCGGGGTTTTGTATGGGGGCATGGTTTGTGGCCCACCTGGGCCAGGGATGAACCCTTACATTGACGCTTTTTACCATAGTGAGAGGTCCGTCGCGTCCAATGATGCTCTAGGGTGGATTTTTCTGTCTGTGACGAGCTCTCACTAATTAATGGTACAGAGGGGCGGTAAGGCCTGGGCTTTCTTTCGAACGTTTGTCATGTTCTCTAACCTGCTTTTCTTTCCGTGCATTGTACAGCACCTTACCCCAATCTTGGGGCAAAGAAGGAAGGTGAAGAAAGAAGAAAGAATATATATATATATATATCTATATATATAATATATATATATATATATAATATATATATATATATTATATTATAATATATATATAGTAACTTTCTTTCTTTCTAACCTTCTCTTTGCCCCAAGATTGGGGTAAGGTGCTGTACAAGCATCGGAACAGAAAAGAAAAGCAGTAGGAGAACATGACAAACGTCGAAAGAAAGCCCAGGCTTAACGCCCCTCTGTACATTATTAGTGAGGCTCGTTCACAGACAGAAATCCACCCTAGAGCATCATGGGAGCGCGACGGACCCTCACTATGGTAAAATCGTCATGTAAGGGTTCAATCCCTTGGCCCAGGTGGGCCACAACCATGCCCCACATACAAAACCCCGACATTCTCTCCTATCATGCACCTTTATTCTCGCCTCTGCCAAACTCACATTTCTCTCCTTCAGACATTCGTTCACCGACTCAATCCACTTCTCTTCGGTCTCCCAGCCGGTCGGTTCCCAACACACTCTCCACTAACATCCGCTTAACCACGGCTATCATTCATCGCTTTCACATGACCAAACCCCTCTCAACATCTTTCCATTTATTCTCTCATTTACCCCTTTCTTCCACCACACAACTCCTATACGTTCATTCCTCTTTATTAATTACTTTTCAACACTAGCATGCCCCTAAGATTTCATCTGAACACATTGAACATTTGATCTATACTTCTTATTCAGACCATAGTCTCAACTACCATAACAATAACACAAGCGTAACAACATCCTCATGTGACTCTAAGCGCACTCAAGACTTAGTCCCTTTACATTCACCAACGATTTAATTGCACCAGCAACCATCCTGCCATTCACAACTTTCCTACTACACTCTGCATCATCCGTTCCCTTCTCATCCAACACATACCCTAAATATTTAAACTCAGACACTTGCTCCAGCTGCTCATCATCTAACATAACTTCACACTGAGGACTGTCCTCACTCACAACCATAACCTTACTCTTATCTACGTTTACTTTCAAACCCCTCCTTTTATACCCTCTAAAAATCGTTATAAATGGGGAGTGATTGTTGGGTTAGAATTATGAGACAAACTTAGGTAGGAGGGATGTGGTAGGTCAGTTTTTTTGGTTGTTGTCTCATAATTTTATTTTGTTTTTTTAGGTACAGCATGAAAGAAGGAAAGATGAGATTTCGTGAGCAGAGCAAAAGATGGAACGTCAAGGAACAAGGAAAGTTCCAGGGAGTTGCAGTGAAAAAGTGTATTAGTGCGATTTTAATATTAAAAAAAAAATAAAGTGGGAAATTAATAATTTAAATATCATTTTTTATTTAAAGTTAAATTTAATTTTCAAATAAAGTAATTTGTTTTATTATTTTCCAGTTAGTCAAAGTAAAAGCCAAAGCCAGCTTATAATTGATTATAGTTGATTTGTTTGATTTTTGAATAATGCATTAATTGCTTATTGAGAAATGAATAGTGAATGGTGAATAATTAGTGGATTATTGAATTAATAAAAGAGGATATCGTTTGGATAGACTGAATTTGGATGTTCTCAAGGGATTTGCTGTTTTTGGATGATCTTTCCTTTGTATTTCTATGGTAAGGGTGATTTTCATTTACTTATATTTTTCTAATGGATACTTGAATTTTTTTATTATTTTTGTTGTTATTATCATGGTTGATTAATAGTAGGTTTCTGTTTTCTTGTCTTCTAGAGTCAGAGTATTGGTCTTGAGGTTCGAGGTTCAAGGGGACGCTTAGACAGTAGTAGTTGGGAAACAAGGTTAAAAAACTGGCTACTAACATTGGCCAGGTACTTTAATTTTTTTTGTATTTTATTTATTTTTGATTTATTAAATTAAATAATTTTAATTTATTTGTATGTTTCAAGATTTACGATTAGATAGATAATTTTATTTAATTAATTTATGATCATTAATGGACTGATTGAGCATAACGATTTTCATTACTATTATTTGACTGCTGTTTAAAGGTCCTTAAAGTTCATTTTGCTCAATTGAAATGCTTTATTTTGTGAAGGCATTTTTATATTATTATTTAACATTTAACATTATTTTTATTTCTTCTTTTTTATATTGTTACGTTGGGTGTTTTTTTTGTATCCTTTCAGTTTTTTTTTGAGCCGGAATTATTTGGAACCTTTCGCTGAATTATTTGGAACCTTTCGCTGGGACTTCATTTTTTTAAGGCAGAAATTATTTCCTGTGGCTGCCTTCTGGAGTTGTTTTGGCTCCAATTTGTATCCTTTTCTTTTGGAACGTTTTTGTGGTTCCACTTTTGACTTATAGTGGAACACTTAAAGTAAATTGAAAAAACAAATCGAAAACCTATAATACAAATAACATCAAAGAAAGGGGGATAAATTAAAATTTGATAAAGACAATTGAAAAATTATAAAAGTGAAAAATAAACCAAAAAATAAAGTAGAAGTGGTACCATAAAGTGAGAAACTTGAAAATACATTTAAAATAAGTGGTATCATAAGACATACAACACTTCAATATAAAGTGTGAAAACAATAATTAACACTTAAAACATTTAAAAACATTTAAAGGCACCATAAATGGTGAACTGACAATATTTCATATTTTATAAAACAATTGATAATTTCGAATATTTAATTTTTCTGATTTATCGTTCATTATATATTATATTTTTTAAATCTCATATGGTATATGTAATGTATTTAACATTGTAGTATATAGTATATAGTATATTTGAGTAGTTGGTAGTAGTATACTAGAATCATTTGTATTGGTACAGTATACATTTTTTTTTACGGTTAAGTGGTATTGGGATCTGTGTAGATTACTTTTTCGTATTTCATAAAGAGGATTGGGTTATCTGGTATAATCTGTGTAGTCGTGTGTAATTATTAGGGAAAATTTAAAAGTAATTATTATAAATTTTGTGATAGATTTAATTTGTGACTTATCCGTTTTTTTGTAATAAATTTTAAGGTGTATGTGTCTTATTTTTATGTCCCCTTATCTACCCTGGAAGGCAGCCTCACTCCTTTTTGATTCAAACTATTGTGGTTCGGGTTTTAATTAACGTAAAATCCGCTACATATTTGTGGCGCCCAACGTGGGGCTGTCTCGAAGGATAGGTGAGGGGCGTAGTATAAGGTGTAAGGTAGTAGTAAAGTAGAAAGTAGTAAAGTAGTGTAAACATGGCTACGAATGAGGAGTTGCGGGCGGAGTTGGAAAGGTATAAGGAGGCTTTGAGGAAGAAAGAGAAGGAGAATGAAGAACTGATTGAGAGGGTGAGAGATTTAACAGAGGGAATGAGAGAGATGGAGAAACGAATGGACGAGAGAATGGAAGAGAAAATTGCTGCAAAAATGGAGGAAATGATGAATAAAAGGTTTGCTGATGGGATTGGAGGGAACGGAATGAATGGAACCCAACAAAGGGTTACCTCTACTCCAAATGTAGTAAATGTAAAGAGGAATGGGAAAGTGGAAAAGAAGGACGAGAGAGTGAAGACCAAAGATGATGAGAAAGTGATGTTCCAAGACGATGAGTTAAGTTATGTGAGTGAGGATGAAGGGGATGAAGAGAAGGATGTAAATAAGGTGGTGAATGGGAAAAATGAGAAGAATGGGAAGATTGAGAAAAATGAGAAGAATGGGAAGATTGAGAAAAAGGATAAAAAGAAGAAGAAGACTTCTAAGAACAGGAGACATGAAAGAAGAATGAAAAGTAAGAGTATAGACTCATTATATAGTAGTTCGGAAGGAGAGATGAATGTGTTTGAGGTTGAGGGATACGGGACGGGATCTGGTTCTGAGTCTGAGCGTAGAGTGAAAAGGAGTGTGTTAATTCGGGACATCCCAAAAATTAATAAATTTAATGTGTATGGTACGAAAGAGGTTGAGGAGTTCTTTAGGGAATATGAGGGTTATTGTAGGGAAAAGTTTGACGAGAATAAGGTCTTTTGGGTGAAAGAGTTGGGCGAATTTTTAGAGGGGCGAATGCTGGAATTTTATAAGGCTGTCAGTGTGGGTGAGCCAAAGTATGAAGTGGTCAAACAGAGAATAATGGACCAGGTTGTGAGAGTGAAAGGGGGAGTGAAGTATAGAAAGGTGAATGATTTTGATAAAGCTAGGCGTGGAAAGAGTGAAAGGATTGATATGTATGCGCACCGATTGGAAACCTTGGCGAGAAAGAAGTTTGGGGATGATGATGTGGACGGGAATAAGAGATTGTTGAAGAAGTTTTTGGAGACGGTTCCGACCTCAGTGGCTGAATATGTGAATTTGCGAAGGAAAGAGAAAATGAGATGGGCGGGAGCACGATTGACTTGGGAAGATGTTTTGGAAATTGTAGAAGATAGGGAGTTTGAAGGCGAGGGAGAGGAGAATGAACGACGTGAGGTGTACAGTGGTAGGGAAAGATATACGAATGAAAGGGCTTCACCACCCCCTCAGTATAGATCTTATAGAGACGCCTTGAAAGCAAACCCCTACGAAGTAATGGTGAAATTTTTGGAAGATTTTTATGGTGGTTTTGGAGATGAGGAAAGACAGGTGAATGTAGGAGGTGTGGGAAATTTTGCTGGTCGTCAAGTTGGTGGAAATGTGAATGCGAGAGGGAACGATGGCGGCTATAACCAAGGTCAAGGGTATAATCAGGGTCAAGGGATTAGAAGTCGTGGAAACCAAGGAAATGTGAGTGCAAATAGGGATGTGAAGTGTTTTCGTTGTGGGAAGATGGGCCATATGATATCAGAATGTAGATGGGCAACTGGTGCTTGTTTTAGCTGTGGGCAAGTGGGTCATTTGGCCATGAACTGTACGGACCCGCAAAGGGCTGGGTGTAGGAGATGCGGAGGTGTGGATCATTGGGTGCGTGATTGTCCTCAGGGTGTAAGAGCGAGGCAACCGGTATGTGGGAACTGTGGTGTTGAGGGGCATTTTTCTAGGATGTGCGGGTCCCCTAGAAACACTTGTACTAAATGTGGGAAAATAGGGCATGTGGCTGGTATGTGTTGGAGTGTGAGGCAACCAGTCGGGGTAGGTCAGGTTAATCCTGGTGTGCTAGGTCTTGGTACTGGTGTTAGTGGTCCGGTTCAACCGGTTAGTGGTCAGGCTGTTGGACTGAATAGGAATGTAAATGTGAGTGAGGTAGGGGTGAACACTGTACAAAATCAGGTAAGAATTAACAATTCGGGAAACGGGTTGCCTTGAGGGTTGCAACTGGTGAACCCTCAGGTGAAATTAGGTTGTCACAGATAGGGGATGTAAGTGTCGATGTGTTTTCTGTTGGTCCTGTGAATGAATGTATGAGTATTAAGGTTTATTGTGGAGGCATTGAGGTTCGTGCTTTGATTGATACTGGGTGTATGGTTAGTGTTGTGTATAAAGGAGCATATGATAGGAATGAATATAAGGGAGATCAGAAGAAGTCGGTAGGGGGTCATATTAAAGGGAATTGTAATGTGTTGGTACGCGGTGGAAGTTAAATTAGAGAGAGCGTTGCATAGAGGATAAGTTTGTTGGCGAACGGATCACCAATGATTGATAGTAGGAATGAAAAGTATGTGTTATTGGGATATAAGTTTTTGAGTGCAAATGGGATAGTTATTCATCCTGATCGAAGGATGATAGAGAAAAAGGTGAATAAGGATGGGAAATTGGATATAAGTTTTTGAGTGTGAATGTAGATGTGAAATTGGTTAAAGGCGTGGAGGTGTTTGCTTTAGAGGATAGGTCTTTGAAGACTGACGAAGTAGTAAGTGTGAAAGTAGGTTGGAATACGAATGTGGGTATGGATGAAAACCAGAATAGCATGTTTCTGGTGGATGGTTATGATGCGAGGTATAGGGTGAAAAGGGTTGCTCATGTCTTTGACGGTATAATAGATTTGAATAATCCTAGGGTATGTCTGCAGAAGGTGCCTGATGTGAAAAAGAAGAGAGTGAGAGGTATAAGGGTTGGTGATGTAGTTGGTAGTTTGTATTCTGTTTTTGTATTAGAGAATTCGAGAGAGAATGAATGCTGTGTGTTTGCTGGTGATATTGAGAAGAAAAAGGATTGGGTGTATGATGAAATGGTTGATAAAGTAAAATTACTGGAAGGTTTGAATGAAGTGAGGAGACAAAAGGTTTTACGAATGTTATGGGAAAGGAGGAAAGCGCTGAGCCAGGGCGATGAAGATTTTGGAAATGCAAAATTGCCGGCGTTCCGCATAGTGTTAGCGGAGGACACCCCCATATATCAACGACCTCGACACTTTCCTCCCCCCGTTGCGAATGAGATTGAAGAGCAGTGTGAAGAGTTAGAGCGAATAGGTGTATTAGAAGAGAGTGAGAGTCCTTGGAATAGCCCGATTGTGCCTGTGCGAAAACCTGATGGACGTTTGAGGTTGTGTATTGATTATCGTAAGGTGAATGAAAAGACTGTGAAAGATAGGTTTCCTATGTGTGTAGTTTCAGAATGCGTGTATAGTATGTATGGGATGAAAGTTTTTACGAAAATGGATCTGGTGCGTGGGTATTATCAGATGCCAGTGGAAGAGGATAGTAGGTGTGTGACTGCCTTTTCAACTGCAAAGCGGCATTACCAGTTTAGGAATTTGAGCTTTGGGTTAGCCAATGCTCCAGCGGCGTTTCAGAGGGCGATGAATGTGGTCATGAATGATTTTCCCAGTAAGAATGTGATGGTGTTCATAGATGACATACTAGTGATGAATGAATCTTTCCCTGAGCATTTGAGGTAAATGATGTGTTGAAAAAGTTAGAGGAGATAGGTATAAAAGTGAAAGTTGAGAAGTGTGAGTGGTTTGCGGATGAGGTTGAATTCTTGGGACACAAGGTGTGTGCGACTGGGTTAAAGAAAGCGGAGAAGTTTGTTGAAAAAGTTAGGAATTTTCCAAGCCGAGAATGTTTTAGAGAGTTGAGAAGGATTTTTTAGTTTTGGTATGAATTGGAGGAAGTTTATGAAAGATTTGTTTCGGGTGTGAATGAAACCTTGACTGAATGGACTGGGAAAAAGAAGAGTACGATTGTGAAGTGGAATGATAAATGATGAAGGCGCTTTTGAAAAGTTGAAATCCGCCGCGGAAGTTGCAAAGGAGTAGAGCTGGCTTACCGGATTTATAGTGAGAATGTCGATAACCACTTTGGAAGTTATACGCGATGCAAGTGGGTTTGTATGGGGGGTGTTTTGATGCAAGAACAGGTGATTGATGGGATTGAAAGAAAACGAGTGATTGCGTATGTTTCGAAAGCGTTTAGTATGACAGAGCGAAAGTATTCTACGATTGAAAGAGAGTTGGCTGCTTTGAGGTTTTGTTTGAAATCGTTGCGTCCGTTTTTGTATGGAATTAGTTCATTGTGGCGAACGGATCACAACCCTTGGTGTATTTTGCAGAGAATGAGGATAGTTGATAGTCGGCTTGCAAAGAACTTTGGAAGATTTAAGTGATTTTGATTATGTGGTTGAGTATGTGCCGGGTGAAAGGAATGAAATTGCTGATTTGATGTCAAGAATGCCTGGAAGTGAGAGTATGAATGAAAAGGTAGTAATAGACCCGGAGTATTTGCCTAAGGGATTGATGAAGGGAAAGGAAAGTCAGGGTGGGGGTGATTCTATGTTCGAAAGTGTGTTGTATGGGTTACAGGATTTAGCTAGGGATAGGTTGGTCTCGAGAGTGCCTGAGAGTATGGAAGAATTGCGGAGGGAAGTTATGACTGAGGTGTGTAAGAAACCCGAGCAGATAGGGATTAGGAAGGTGAAATATTTTATGAAGGAGTTAAAGGCTATGTGTAATGTAGGTGTGCTTCCGGTGCAAGAGGTATTGATTGTTGTGAGTAAGTTGTTTAGGATAGTTGTATGTGTGCATTATGGTGGAGAGAGACCAGTTTTGTATAGGAGTGAGGGTGTAAGTGGTGCAAAAGTGGGTGAGCTTCATTTACAGTGTTTGAGTGGGGTACACTATAATTGGGTAATCGAGAAAAAGAGTTATGATAGGAAGTATGTTTTGGAATCAGAGTTGGAGGAGTGTCTGTTTGAGGGTGATGAGGATGTGAAAATGATTTGTCCAGGGGAAATCGAAGAGGTCATGTATTGCGATCATGGGATAAGTGGAAGAATGGAGGTGAAAGTGCAGGTGAATGGGAGAGTATTTTGTGGACTGATTGATACTGGGGCTCAGATTTCCTTAGTGAATGCATCTGTGGTACGAGAGATTGAGCGAGTGACGTGGCAGATAGAGAGGAGGAGTACGAATGTGAAGATCAAAGGGATTGGGTCAGGTGATTTTGTCGCTTTTGAAGAGGTTTTGTTAAAGGTAGAAATAGGAACGTTAGGGGAGGTTGAACATAGGTTTGTTGTGCTGGACGAGGAGCGAATGCCGTATTGTTTTTTGTTTGGGATTGACTTTTTGAGGGTGAATAGGTTGTCCGTAGATGTAGGGAATGAAAGGTTGTTGAAGGGAAGTCGTGAGATTGTTAGAATGCAGAAGGAGGATGTGTGTGTTGTTGATTTCGTTGGCATGGTGAGAGTTGGTGTGGGGGATGAAGAACTGTTAAGCATGAAAGATATCGAGGTAATGCAAGAGGAATGTCCTATGGTCTGTGAGCTGAGAAAATGTATTTTGTCAGGTAAGGAAGTGTGTAGGTGGGACCAGTTGATAGAGGATTTTAGGGTATTTGCGAAAAGGTTTGTTGTGTGTACTAATGTGGTGTATTATATTCGGAAAGTAAGGGAGGATGATTTGTATGTACCTGTGTTTTCTGTGGTTGGAACGGTAGGGATGGCGTTAGTGATCCACCGTAGGTATGGCCACATGGGGAAGTTTAAATTGTGGGAATGTATGAAAGAGAGAGTGTTTAATCCTTGGTTAAGGAAAATAGTGAATGATGTTGCAACTACTTGTGAGGAATGTCAGAAAGGGAAGTATCAGAGAATGTATGTGAAACCCCCTGTGTTACGAATGGATGTGAATGAACCCTTTGAGTTAGTAGTGATTGATTGTGTTTCGTTACCAGTGACTGCGAGTGGGTATGTAGGAATGGTGGTGATGGTGGATCACAAAAGTAAGTTTGCGTATGCTGTGCCGGTGAAGAATAAGACTAGTGCGAATGTGGCTAGGGTGGTAAGGGAAGTTTTGTTGCCGATGTGTGTATGTAAACCGAAGCGAATGTTGAGTGATAATGGACCGGAGTTTGTAGGGCAGGCGTTTGGGCAAATGTTGAGTGATTGGGGCATTGAACATGTGAGAACGACGCCGTATATGCCGAGTTCGAATGGGTTAGCGGAGAGGACGATTGAACGTTGAGTGAGATGTTACGAATGATTAGGTGAAAGAGAGAATGATTGGGATTATTGGTTAGGAAGTGTTGTGGGCTTATAATATGACTGTGCATAGAGCGACTGGTATGTCTCCTTGTATGTATGTGTTGAATTTTGAGAAGTTTGTAAAACCCAGGCTTGGTTTACCCGATGGTGATAGGGACGTTTGGAGAAAGTGTAGTTTAAAGTTTGCCAGTTTTAAGGTAGGGGATAAGGTTTTGAAGGAAGTGATTGAGAAAGGTCGGTTGAACGTGAGTAAGATGAGAGAAAAGTTTGAAGGGCCGTATATTGTAAAAAGGGTTATGTCTAATGGGGTTAGTTATTTGTTGGAGGGTGAGAACGATGGTGGTACGAATGAGTTTCGGGCCCATCAGGTACAGTTGAGGCCGTGGAGGGAACCCCCTGGTTATCTTAGGATTCATCCTGTATATAAGTTTCTGGTGAATGAGGACGATTTGAATGAGAATGGGGATATAGTGGATGATTTATGGTTAAAGGGGAAAGAGTTAGTGTTGGTGGAAGAACTACTGAAGAAAAAGCGTAAAAGTGGATTGTCGGGTAATGTGAATAGGTTAAAGGTGTTATTTAACGATGATAATGAGAATGATGAGTATTTTTCAGGGTTTTGGTGGGACAATGGGAATAACGAGCAGAGTTTAAGGAAAAGTACCTACACAGTTTGCAAGTTTCCGTTGGATGAAAATGAGAGTGTGTTGGCAGGATTGAGGAATATTAGAGATAGGAGTGTGCATATGGAAGTGGATGATTTGAGTAAATTTTGTGTGGAATTGGATGAAGTAGTGAATGTTATAAAGGCGAATGCCAGGATGAGAGAGATCGAGAAAGAGATTGCAGAAATGTCTGACGGATTACCTAGGGAAGGAAGTGTGAATGAAGTAGTAGAAGTAGTAGAGGTATATGATGAAGGAGAGGAAGATGGGGTGAATAACCCCAGTGAACAAGTGATGGAATATGAGAAACCGTTTACTAGGAGTAGAGGTGTTGTAAAAGAGTATGATTGGGTGATGACAACGGCATTATAAATGGGGAGTGATTGTTGGGTTAGAATTATGAGACAAACTTAGGTAGGAGGGATGTGGTAGGTCAGTTTTTTGTGGTTGTTGTCTCATAATTTTATTTTGTTTTTTTTAGGTACAGCATGAAAGAAGGAAAGATGAGATTTCGTGAGCAGAGCAAAAGATGGAACGTCAAGGAACAAGGAAAGTTCCAGGGAGTTGCAGTGAAAAAGTGTATTAGTGCGATTTTAATATTAAAAAAAAAATAAAGTGGGAAATTAATAATTTAAATATCATTTTTTATTTAAAGTTAAATTTAATTTTCAAATAAAGTAATTTGTTTTATTATTTTCCAGTTAGTCAAAGTAAAAGCCAAAGCCAGCTTATAATTGATTATAGTTGATTTGTTTGATTTTTGAATAATGCATTAATTGCTTATTGAGAAATGAATAGTGAATGGTGAATAATTAGTGGATTATTGAATTAATAAAAGAGGATATCGTTTGGATAGACTGAATTTGGATGTTCTCAAGGGATTTGCTGTTTTTGGATGATCTTCCTTTGTTATTTCTATGGTAAGGGTGATTTTCGTTTACTTATATTTTTTTCTAAATGATACTTGAATTTTTTTTAATTATTTTTGTTGTATATTATTTATGGTTGATTAATAGTAGGTTTCTGTTTTCTTGTCTTCTAGAGTCAGAGTATTGGTCTTGAGGTTCGAGGTTCAAGGGGACGCTTAGACAGTAGTAGTTGGGAAACAAGGTTAAAAAACTGGCTACTAACATTGGCCAGGTACTTTAATTTTTTTTGTATTTTATTTATTTTTGATTTGATTAATTAAATAATTTTAATTTATTTGTATGTTTCAAGATTTACGATTAGATAGATAATTTTATTTAATTAATTTATGATCATTAATGGACTGATTGAGCATAACGATTTTCATTACTATTATTTGACTGCTGTTTAAAGGTCCTTAAAGTTCATTTTGCTCAATTGAAATGCTTTATTTTGTGAAGGCATTTTTATATTATTATTTAACATTTAACATTATTTTTATTTCTTATATTTTATATTGTTAATGTTAGGATGTTTTTTTTATCCTTTCAGTTTTTTTTTTGAGCCGGAATTATTTGGAACCTTTCACTGAATTATTTGGAACCTTTCGCTGGGACTTCATTTTTTTAAGGCAGAAATTATTTCCTGTGGCTGCCTTCTGGAGTTGTTTTGGCTCCAATTTGTATCCTTTTCTTTTGGAACGTTTTTGTGGTTCCACTTTTGACTTATAGTGGAACACTTAAAGTAAATTGAAAAAATCAAATTGGAAACCTATAATACAAATAACATCAAAGAAAAGGGGATAAATTAAAATTTGATAAAGACAATTGAAAAATTATAAAAGTGGAAAATAAACCAAAAAATAAAGTAGAAGTGGTACCATAAAGTGAGAAACTTGAAAATACATTTAAAATAAGTGGTATCATAAGACATACAACACTTCAATATAAAGTGTGAAAACAATAATTAACATTTAAAACATTTAAAAACATTTAAAGGCACCATAAATGGTGAACTGACAATATTTCATATTTTATAAAACAATTGATAATGTCGAATATTTAATTTTTCTGATTTATCGTTCATTATATATTATATTTTTTAAATCTCATATGGTATATGTAATGTATTTAACATTGTAGTATATAGTATATAGTATATTTGAGTAGTTGGTAGTAGTATACTAGAATCATTTGTATTGGTACAGTATACATTTTTTTTTACGGTTAAGTGGTATTGGGATCTGTGTAGATTACTTTTTCGTATTTCATAAAGAGGATTGGGTTATCTGGTATAATCTGTGTAGTCGTGTGTAATTATTAGGGAAAATTTAAAAGTAATTATTATAATTTTTGTGATAGATTTAATTTGTGACTTATCCGTTTTTTTGTAATAAATTTTAAGGTGTATGTGTCTTATTTTTATGTCCCCTTATCTACCCTGGAAGGCAGCCTCACTCCTTTTTGATTCAAACTATTGTGGTTCGGGTTTTAATTAACGTAAAATCCGCTACACCTCCACTCCTCTCCATTCTCCATCATTCTAACACCATTTCCTGCCATCCCCACCTCGAATTCTTTCATAACCCCATCCATATACACATTGATAACCAGGAGACATAACACAACCCTGTGCCTCACTCCGCTAATTAATCCTAAACCATGCACCATGACACCTATTTATTCTACACACGCTCACTATCGTCATACAATACTTTTAATTCCATTCAGAAAGCCTACACCACACCATAATATCCACTACTACATCCCAGAAGCTTCGCTAATTAAACTCTATCATACGCCTGTTGTAAATCCATAAAACCTAATATATATAATATATATATAATATATATATATATATATAAATATTATATATATATATATTTATATACTATATATATATATATATAATAATAATATATATATATATATATATATATATATATATATATATATATATATATTTAGCTATATCATCATTTATTTTAAATATATATATATATACCGTGGCTCAAACGGCAGAGCGACGGAGTCGCATGGTCGCGGGTTCAAATCCTAGTTCGGATCCTAGGTAGAAATTACCCTAGAAAGTTCCCCTCCTTGAATAGGGCTTGCCCGTGAGGTGTGAATTTTGCTTAAAAAAAAAAAATATATATATATATATATATATATATATTATATATAAATTATCTAATTTATTTATAATATATATATATTATATATATATAATATATATATAATATATATATTAATAAATAAATAGATATTATATATATATATATATATATATATATCATCATCATCATCATCATATCACCCGCCTTCTTTCCCCAAGACTGGTGGTAAGGTGCGTAATATGCACCGGAAACAGAAAAGTAGTAGAAGAATATGACGCAAGACGAAAAGAAAGCCCAGCCTTACCGCCCCCTTTACACCTTTTGGTGAAAACTCGTCGCAGCCAAAAAATCCACCCTAGAGCTTCATGGGACAGCGACGGACCGTCACTATGGCATCTCGTCAATGTGGGGTTCATCCCTTGGCACAGGTGGGCCACAACAATATCCCCTCACAAAACCCCGCTATTTACTCCTATTATGCACCTTTCTTCTCGCCTCTGCCAAACTCTCATTTCTCGCCTCCAGCAATTGATTTACTGACTAAATCCACTTTTTCCAAGTACACTCACCACTATACATTCGCCTAACCAACCGACTATCATCCATCATTTCTACATGACCAAACCATCTCAACGTACTTTCATTTATTCTTTCATTTACCCCTTGCTTCACACCATACAACTCTCTTATACGTTCATTCCTCATTTTATCAATTCTTCTCACACCTAACACACGCCTAAGATTGTCCATCTGAACACATTGTACTTTAGATCAATACCTCTTATTCCAGACCATAGTCTCACTACTATACATTAGCACAGGTAACAACATACCCTCATGTAAGACCCTAGCGCACTCAAAACTTAGTCCCTTTACATCCACCATCGATTTAATTGCACCAGCCACCTTCCTGCCAATCACAACTTTCCTACTACACTCTGCAACATCCGTTCATTTCTCATCAACATATATCCTAAATATTTAAACCCGACACTTGTCCAGCGGCCTCACATCTAACATAATTCACACAGAGGACTGTCTCACTCACACCATAATCTTACTCATATCTACGTTTACTTTCAAATCCCTCCATTTACATACCCTGCCAAATTTCTCTATAGATCCTCTCAAACTCTCTTCAGATTCGCCACACAAAATCAAATCACCCGCAAATAATAGGTAGGGCACCCTCCACTCTCTTCCATTCTCCATCATTCTAACATTATCCCCCTTGCCACCCCTAACCTCTAATTCTTTCAAACCCCATCCAGTATACCAAATTGAAGAAAACCAAGGGGACATAACACATCCCCTTCTCACTCCGCTATTAATATTAAACCAATCACTTTCGACTCCATTTGATTCTTACACACGCTTCAACTATTCGTCATCCATAGTCTTGATTCCAATTCAGAAGCCTACCGAACAACCACCCATATATCAACTTATACACCACTCTATAGAGTTTCCCTATATAAATCCTATGCGTACGCATGTTGCAAATCCGTAAAACCTAAATACAATTTATTCTTCTTCTCCCCCATTTTCTCAATCATTTGTTTCAATGTAAAGATTTGATCCACACATCCTCTACCACTTGTAAACGCACCTTTGCTCTTCACCAATCAGTCCATCAGTAACTCGCAATCTTTCGATCAAAATACCAGCATTATTATCTTCCCTACAACACTTGATAAACTAATCCCGATAATTTCTTAGCCAATTTACCCATTCTTAAAAGCTGTATAGAAAAGATGATTTTTAATATTATATATTATTATATATTATATTATATAATATATATTATATCAATAGTATATAATAATATATAGATATATATATATATACTATAAATATATATTATAAATATATATATACTTAATAAACATATATAGTTATATATATATTATTATATTATATTATCAAGAACTCGGAGGCGAAGATTGGTGATTGATTGGATTTGGAGATTGTGTAATAAAGCGTTTATAGAGCGTATAGTTCCAAGGGATTGGAATTGGAGAAGATCGGTAATAGTACCCTTATATAAGGGGGAAGGGAGAAAAGGGGAACTGTAGAAAGTTATTATAGGGGAATAAGTTTACTGTGTGTTGTAGGAAGATATATTATGGTATTTTGGTCGAAAAGAGTGCGTCGAGTGCACTGAAGGACTGATTGGTGAAGAACAAGGTGCGTATATTAGGAGTGGTAGAGGAGTGTGGATCAAATCTTTACATTGAAACCAAATGATTGAGAAAGAGGGAGAAGAAGAATAAATTTGTATTTAGGTTTTTTATGGATTTGCAAACAGGCGTATGATAGAGTGAGTTAATAGAGAAGCGTTATGGCAGGGTTAGTGATAATATGGTGTTGGTGGCTAGGTGCTTCTGAATGAATCAAAAAGTATGTATTGACGAAGTGAAGCGTGTGTGTGGTAAGTGAATAAACTGTCGTAGTCAATGGTGATTGTTTTAGTGGATTATAGCGGAGTTAAGGACAGGGTTGTGTTATGTCTCCTTGGTTATTCAAATTTTATTATGGATGGGCGATTATGAAAGATACTTGAGGTCAGGCGATGCAGAGAAAATTGGTTGTTTTTAATGCCTCAAGACTGTGCGAAAGCCGGATGGGTGCCCTACCTATTATCATGCGATGATTTGGTTCTGAGTGGCGAATCTGAAGAGAGTTTGATGAAGATTGTTAGACGAGACTTTAGGCAGGGTGTGATAAAAGGAGGGCTTGAAAGTAAACGTGAATGTAGTAGTAAGGTTATGGTTGTGATAGTGAGGACACTCCTCAGTGTGAAGTTATGTTACGGGGTGAGCAGCTAAGAACAAGTGTCTTGAAGTTTTAAATCATTTAGAGGTATAACTGTTGGAATGAGAAGGGAACGGAGACGATAGCAGAGTGTAGTAGAGAAAAGATTGTGAATGGCAGGAAGGTGGCTTGGTGCAATTAAATCGTTTGAATACAAAGGACTAAGTCTTGAGAGCGCTAGGGCTTACATGTGGTGTATGTTGTTACCTGTGTTATTGGTATATAGTATGAGACTATGGTCTGGAATAAGAAGTATAGAATCAAAGTTCAATGGGTCAGATTGGACAAACTTAGGGTGTCTAGGTGTTGAGAAGGAATGATAAAGAGAGGAATGAACTTATTAGAGAGGGTTGTTGTGTGTGAAGAAAAGGGGTAAATGAGAGAATAAATAGAAAAGTATGTTGAGATGTTTGGTCATTTGGAAAGATGAATGATAGTCGGATGGTTAAACGGGTGTATCATAGTGAGTGATGTGAGGAACCGACCGGCTGGGAGACCAAAGAAAGAGTGGGTTAAGTCGGTGAACGAATGCTGAAGGAGAGAAATGTGAGTTGGCAGAGCGAGAATAAAGGTGCGATGACTAGCAGAGAGAATGCGGGTGGTTTTGTATGGGGGCATTGGTTGTGGCCCCACCTGGGGCCAGGGGATGAACCTTACATTTGACCAGATACCATAGTGAGGGTCCGTCGCATTCCCATTGATGCTCTAGGGTGGATTTCTGTCTTTGACGAGCTCTCACTAATTAAGAGCTTATAAATGCGGAGATATAAGCGTCGCTTTCTATACGACGTTTGTTATGTTCTCTCTTCTACTGTTTTCTTTTCCGATGCTTGTACAGCACCTCTATCCCCAATCTTGGTACAGAGAGGAAGATAAAGAAAGAAACAAAAAGTAAATATATTAATTATATATAGCATATGATATGCAAAGGAGGTTTGATTCGCCGGCCTCTCATACGAGAGAACGCTGGTTCAAATCCTCCGCGTAGGCAGTTGGGAGTTTTATCTACCTGGGGCAAGAATTAAAACTCGACCTCGGACACGTTTGTGGCGCTGGTTTGGGATAGCCGGCCTTAAGTGTTCGATTTCCTTGTATCCCTCCGTGTTACCGCTTGCATTAAGGATAAGCACGGATAAGGTAAGTTTAACTACTAATTATAGTGACTATATATACTATATATATATATATTATATACTCTATATATATATATATATATATATATTATAATATAAATATATATAATAATAGTATATATATAACCGCCTTCGGCGCAGGAGGTGGAGGCGCCGCCTTCTCTACGAGAGGGACGCTGTTCAAATTCTCGCGTAGCAGTTGGATTTTATCTACCTGGGGGTAAGAATTAAAAACTCGACGGCGAACACGTTGGTGGCGCTGGTTGGGATAGCCGGCCTTAAAGTACGATTTCCTGTGGTCCCCAGTGTTACCCCCTGCACATAGGGGATTAAAGCACGTTAAAAGGTAGTTTTATATATATATTTATATAAATATACATATATATAATATACATATATTATATTATATATATAATGTAATTTATTTGTAAGGTTATCCTCATATATATTATAAAGTAACTTAAATTACTATATATATACTATATATATATATAGTTATATACTAGGATATATTAAATATATATATATATATGATCCATAGGATCGCCTCTAAAAGATCTGTCCCATATCTTATACTGAGAATCTTCCCAACTTGACATTAAATAACTCTAGATTTACTTTGCATCTCCAGATAAAGAGAATATTCTTTACAATATTTGATTGTTATGTAATATTAGGACATAATATAATGTTAAGGAATATAATTTATTTATTTTGTTATTTATTTTTTGACTGAATATTTTCATTTCGCCGATTCAAATTTCCCTGGACATTCAAAATATTGTACATGCCAGACCACCATGATGTTGATTTTTCAGCTCAGTGTGGCCGATTCTTTGTGAGTGTGGTCTGGTCCTCGTACTATTGACAAAAAAAAAAAATTAGTGATTAATATAATATATATATATAATATATATAATAAGTATATATAATATATATATATATATAAGATATATATATAATATATATATATATATATATAAGTAGTATAAATATATAACTAATAGTATATATATATATATTTATATATAACTATATACTAGATACTCTTAATAATTATTCTCGTGTGAAATTCATGTCTGGCAATGGTGTAGCTAAGTATAACAAGTAAATGATGTTTAAATTAATTTATGGACGGATATGCATTTGGATGAAATACAAGGAATGGCAGGATAACAGAAGTTTAGAGCCAGGAAAGTTGTGGAATGGGTAGGAGGTGGCTAGATGAGCGCATTTAAAACCTTGGTGAATCCAAAGGGACCAAAAGTCTCAGTATGATAAAAGTTTTAACAAATGAGGTGATACAAGGTTTAATGTAACAGTAGTGAAACTATTGGTGTGGAATAAGAGGTATAGGATTTAGGCTACCAGTGATGTTACAAATTGGACAAATCTCAGAGGAGGTTAGGTATGACGAAAGAATTGACTAAAATGAGAAGAAAATGAAACGAGTTAGGGTAGTTGTATGCATGTGTGGAGAGGTGAGTAAATGTGAGTGAATAAACCGAGAGTCATTAAGGCGTTTGGTCATATAATATATAATTTCCTTAAACCTTATTTCTGGGACCACAAAGTAAACATGATAAGAATGGTTTCTTTAAAGTAGCTTGAGTAAGCCAATACACGACCAGAACTCAACTTGTCTAACGTCACAAAGACGTTTTGGAAGGAATTACAAAACCCTGAGAGAAAAAAATATGCAAGCAAATTTTTATAAGGGAATATAAATGCAAGAAAATAACACAAATTTGAATTTTTGTATTCCTTTTATTAAGATTTTAATAATTAAAAAAGCTAAATAAATATATAATTTACTTTAACAAAAAATTGATAGTGGCCAACTCATTGGGAAGGGTAGGCAGAATTGTTATTTTTTCCTGCCCAAAATTTATCCTAAAAAGGAGGTTTTCTGCTGGGCACGCGACTGTTCCACTTCATTCAGCTAATAAAATATGACAAAATTATATTAAAGTTAAAACGGAAAATATTACTTATTTAATTAGAAGGGGGAATATTTTAAAAAAAACACAAAACTTAAATTAAAATAACTCATGCTGACGTTCGTTCAACAATACATGTTGACCTCTTCGGAGCAAGTAGAAGACTGAATTGATTTTCAAAATTTTTTTAAAACTAAATAAGATGCGAATGCGACAAGCACTAGGTACAACTAAAAACCAACTAAAATGCACTCTTTCTATGAACCTATGTAATGAAGAATGTTAGCAGGCGTACAATGAGTAAGCATTTTTCTATTTAAGTTGGATTCAATAAATTTAATTGTAGTTTTGTCAAAATCAAAAAAAACCTGTTGAAATATTATAGTTAGGAAAAATAACTGTTGATAAAATAAGCTTCTATAAGTCTATTAAGTTCTTTGGATTTAGAGGATGAAAATTGAAGATGGATCTTTCAAATTCAATATTTATGAATCTTTGTTTATACTGTACATATAATGCATTACTATGGCGTTACATTACTTTTAATGTCGTGCTATGCTGATTTCAGTACGAAAGGTGAGTGTCTATTAAAGTTTCCCCTTAAAGTTTCAAACTTAAATTTACTATTGCAAAATTATTCAATATTCATTTATTATTTTCAATTTTCCTGATACTTTGCAACGTAATCTTGTTCATAATAATAAATAACTAAATCTGAACCATCGGGGGGGTATACTTATGTCGATTACCATGCGTCGGTTTGCAAACACAATTATATTATATTTAGTCCATGGAGCAACTTTAAACGACACTCCTTTTCTGTGACTGAATCTCAGCTCAAGTCAAACGACATAAAAAGATTGTAATCCATAGTAAATGCAATTTAATGTCATATACAACAAATCATCATAATATTAATTTGAAAGATTCCATCTCATTCTCTCAAATCACAGAAGAACTTAAATAGACTTATATAGCCAAGGCTGTTATTTTAGTCAACATACTATTCCTAACTATAATTTCAAATCAGGTTTCTTTGAATTTTTGACAAAAACTAACAATTAAATTTAGTGGAACCCAACTTAAATAGAAAATACCACTTACTCATGTACGTCCTGTCTAACATTCTTACACATTACACTTATAGGTTCATAGAAACAGATGTGCAATTATTAGTTGGTATTTAGTCTGTACTCCTGCTGCTTGTCGGCATTCGGCACTCTTATTTAGTTTAAAAAATTTGAAAATCGAATTTCAGTCATTCTAGCTTGCAACCGAAGAGGCTCCCAACACTGTAGTGTGAACGAAACGTCCAGCATAGTCTATTTTAATTTAGTTTGTGGATCGCAAAAATTTTAATAATTAATTCACCCCACTATTCTAATTAAAATTATAAGTTTGGAATTTTAAAATTAAATTAGTCATATATTCTGGAGTTCGAGTTGTTGAAATAGTACTCCTTCAAAAAATAAAAAATTGTTATTATAATATATATATTAATATATTATAATATATATATATATATGATATTATATTATAATAATATATATATATATATATATATATATATATATATATATTATATATAATATATATATCATATATATATATATAATCCATCCCACCCTTGTCACAAAATTCTCTCCAACCCCCCCCCGACAAAGACTAAATTCCCCCCCCTTCTTCACCAAGCTCAATTCTATTACAACACATACAACATAATGCCTCCTCCCCCTCCAAATAGGCCATGGATTACACATATCCATACCATCTAACCAACACATACCTGCAAAACCGCCCAAATAACAATTTACTAAAAACGTAGGTGCTGTACTAAAACTCTCCCCTAGAGAAAAAACGCTGTCCAGAAGAGGCCAGAATCGACCTCGCTCGGAGCAGTATCGAGGTCAACACCGGCGGCTCATGCATTATTAAATTACAGATTCAATAGACTAAACAGCACTCCCCTCTAGCGGCCTATAAGATGTCACAATTTGCCCAAGGACACAATAGGAGCACCTTCTTCCTGAGGTTGCACCTGCTCTCGAACGCCCCCGCACCATTAGTTAGGAGGTGGGTAGTTTTCTAACTATAACCTATTCCTTGACCTGTGGATACCCGCCCAGAGGCGGCAGCCGGCTTCCTGAAGCAGTGTGGCCCCTCCAATTTAAGGTGAGGGCCAGGGCGAAGATAAGTAAGTATAAGTAATTAATATATATATAATATATTATATATATTATATATAATAATATATATATCATATATATATATAGTATATATATATATATATATATATATAATATATTATAATAATAATATATATAACAGTAATATATAATAATATAATATATAATATATAGATATATATATAATAATATATATATATTATCATTATATATATATATATATATATATATATATAATTACCATATATAGTATAATAATACTATATCAGAATATTATATATATATATATATAAATATATATATATAGTATATATATATATATATAATATATATATATATATAATATATATATATATATATATATATATATATATATATAATAATATATATATATTTATAATATAATATATATATATATATATATATATATATATATATATATATATATATATATGTATATATATATATATATATATAGTATATATAATATATAATATAGTATATGATAAACTTTGTAAGATTACTATGTATCTTACGTTACTTGATAGAATCTGAACAGGCACATGTATGTAGACAGTCGGGAAACAAAGATGTGGGAGCAATCTGCACCTTACTTCAACCGCATTGACGATTGTACTATCCACCCTAAACTAAACTTAAAATAAAAAAAATTGATAAATAAGATATTTTAAAAAATTTATAAATTTTATTAAATAACACAGCATGAACCAAAAATGAAAAGTAACATAAAGAGTTTATAAACTATTAATGTCTAAATTTGAATATTAAAAAAATATATCTTAAAAGTTTTCAATAATTTTACTTCTCTTACATATATGTAAGTATAAGATTTAATGTATTAAAATTCACTTATGTATTAAGGATTAACCTAGATTAAAAAGTTTAAATAGGCTACTCTGAGTCAGAAGATACGATTGTTTTCTAATCTCTAATAATATTAAAAGAAACATTTTATTTCTAAGCACTAGGATTAGCTGAAATAACAATAGCTTGAATATGGAAACATAAATTTTATTTAAAAATATACTTCATAATCTTAATATTCTTGTGAACATATTTGGTCTAACCTTTCCAGTGACAAATAGCGTTGAAGAATCAGGATCATAAGCTGGCACTAAAATGGCAGGATTTACGTCAATGGTGACAGTGTTCAATGGTTTGCTTAAATCATTAGCTTTGAAAATGCTCACTTGACGCTCTGATATCCTAAAGATAAATAAGAAAATTAAGATAATTAATAAAAAAAATCAAATAGACAAGTAATCTATTAATATAAATAAACATCCAAAAAAATGTTTGTAACTATTCTATTTTTAATGTAACATACTTGCTGAATCCACAAACAATGATGAAACGACCATCTAAAACCCACAGAATACGAGCCCCTCGAACACCAGGAGGTCCACATCCTTCGTGAGTTGGATTATTAGATTTTCGAGGGTCATAAATTCTTAGCTTCCCATCTCTGCAAACAGTAGCAATAAACCTTCCACAAGGACTCCATGCCATTGAAAAAATCTGACCAAAATTACATTTTGTAAAAGTTTCTTGAAAGGTTAATGTGTTAAAAATAATATTGCAGTGTGAAAAGCGTATAAAAAATCCTAAAAACACTGCTCAAGGTATATGAAAATTACAAAAATAATAATAATAATAAAAGAAAAGAGCTAACAGATAGTACTAACAAAGAATGCTCATAATGTCATAATGAAACTCCCTCTCTCCCATGTAAAAATATTATTTACCTGATCAAGGTGCCCTTCCAGGATTATAGAAACTCTCTGCGATGGAATGTCCCATACTCTAATAACAAAATCACCACAAGCAGTAGCCATTACACCCGATGATAGAGGATGCCAGCGAATGATGGTAACCTTAAAAAATGAAACCTGTTAAATCTTGAATTTTCTAAAAAAAAAAATCTGAATGAGGGAGACACACTACTAAAAACGGCTACTTTCAAAAGCTACGTTAATGAATTATAAAACATTTAATGTAATTTGGAATGAAAAAAGACAAGATTTTTCATCTTCCAATTATTTTATATATAAATATAACGGATTAGGAATGTAATATTAAAAGAAAGCTTTTTACTATTAACATTTTTATCTTCAAAGCATTTTAAATATATTGAAAAAGTAAAATGTAAAAACAAACTTTTTCAGCAGAATCGGCTAAAGTATCAAAAGGTTCGTTGGTTGGCTCTTTCAGACCTCCATCTGGAATATCCCAAAGACGAATTTTGCCATCATCACACCCTGTATATTCATAAGTATATGAGAGTTGGATTGTAGGTAGAAGATGGTATCGAAGTGATAAGTATATGGATTAATTTGTTGGATGAAGAAAGTTGTAGTATATGAGGATGAGTTAAATCTAGGTTGAGGGGATTGACGCGATTGGGGAATAACAGAAGACCATCCACTATAATTGTTTTATGTAAGATAAATTAGCGGCGGCTATGAATGTGAGAAAAACAGAGATAGAAGGTGAAGGAAGAGGCAAAGAATAAGAGTGAGGTTAAGTGAACAAGGTTATAAGGAAAAGTGTGTGAAAGCACTTCCAAATAAATCAGTTCAATCTGAACAAGATGAAACTGAACAAATCTGAACGCAAATGAAGGAAGCCTTTGATAGCAGTGCAAGAGAAATATGTGGGTATGCTATAGTAGTAAGTAAGAATATCAATTGTTAGCGGTGGAATAGAGGTGATGCAAGCGGTTAAAAGTAAGAAAGAGGTGTGGTTGAGTGTGATAAAAACCAATGATGAGGTTTCGAAAGAATGGTGAATGGAAATACATGAAGAAGGAAAAAGGAAGACTAAAAGTTGCATGCGCAGAAGGAAAACAAGAGGATGAAAAGACAAGGAATAAGAAGATCTTCTGGAGGGAGGTACAAAGGGTTAAGAAAGAGAGTATAGGGAATCTTCTAAAATAATGAAGAGGCATGGCACTGTAGAATGATGAAATGTGATGTTAGGAGAGTATGGAGGGAACGCTTCGAAAATCTGCATAACATTGACAGTAATGAAGAGATAATAGTGAAAGGGTGTGTGTTTTATGGTGTAAGAAGAAACATATTTTGAAGATGGGGTAATAATTAGTAGGGAGGAGATAATAGGCAGAGTGAGAAAGTTGAAAAATGGTAAATCTGCTGGTATAGATGGAATTACTGGGGAAATGATCAAGAATGGAGGAGAGATTGTGATTGATTAGATATGGAAGCTGTGTAACAAAGCGTTTGTAGAAGGTAGTTCAGAAGAATTAGTGGAGAGCAGTAATAATAGTACCTTTATATAAGGGTAAAGGAGATAAAGTGAACTATAAGGGAATTAGTTCTATTGAGTTGCTAGTAGGATGAGTATATGCTCGGTATTTTGGTTAAAAGAAGTGCCATCGAGTGACCGAGGAACTGATTGGTGGCAAAGAACAAGGTGCATTTAGAAGTGGTAGTGGATGTGTAGATCAAATTTTCACATTGAAACAAATGAGTGAAAAAATGAGAAGAAAAATTTGTATTTAGGTTTTATAGACATGCAACATGCGTATTTGTGGCAGGTGCTAGTGATATATGGTGCTGGTGGTAGTCTTATGAATGAAATTAAAAGTATGCATGTCAATAGTGAAGCTTGTGTAAGAATAAATGGAGTGTGTAAAGTGAATTCTTTAATATTAATAGTGGAGTGAGCGGGAATCGCTAAATAACAGACTGCCGGATATCGACCGGAATAATCGGCTCACGGGATATCCAGGTATCCGGTTTTAACTTCCAGACCGGACTATCGATTATTCGGAGGGATGTGTGATACTCTCCTTGCTATTTAATTATGATATGTGATAGGATGATCAAAAAATTAGACGGTAGGGGTTAGGTAGAGGCAGTGGTGTTAATAGACTGATGGAGTAATATAATAGACGAGTGAGCAGCTGGATGTGCCTTGCGCTTATTGTAACTGGTTGATTTTGTTTGGTGGCGAATCTGAGAAAGCTTAGAGGATTTCGTGGAGGAATTTGGTAGGGGGCTGTACAAAAGGAGGGGTTTGAAAGTAAATGCTGATAAGAGTAAGGTGATGATAGTGTGTAAAGAGAAATATTTGCGGTGTGAAATCATGTTAGATGCGTGACGCAATTGGAACACAGTATTATTTAGGGCTAATTGTTAGATGAAAAAGGGAAATGGATGACGCAAAGTGAGGAGGAAAGTTGTGAATTGCAGGAAAGTATCCGGTGCAATTAAATGATTTGGTGGATTACAAAGGGACTAAGTATTGAGTGCGCTAGGTCTATGCATTGAGGGTATGTTGTTACCTGGTTTAATGTATAGTAGTGAACATATTGTAGTGGACATAAGAGGTTATAGATCTAAGTATACAATCTGTTCTAGATATGGAACTAAATTCTTAGGGTGTGTTAGGTGAAATTATAAAATGAGGATATTGAATAGGAGCTTAGGAGTTGTGATGGGGTGTGAAGAAAGGTCGTAAATGATGAGGAAAATGACGAAAGTGTATTAAGCATGGTTTATAATCATATAGATAAGGTATAATGAATGTTAAGCATGTATAGACGATTATGTGGTTGGAATCGACCGGCTGAGACGTAAGAAAAGTGGATTGAGTCCGTGATAGAGCCACTTTATCAAGGAAAATAATGTGATCTTGGAGAGGAGGGCGAGAAGAAAAGATACAGTGAATTGGCGGTGGTTATACTGAGGGGGTTAGATTGTGGTCTTGTCCAAATGAATATTCCTACATTGACGATAATTCAGTTACCTCACAGAGTGAGTGTCCGTTTCGCGGTCTTGTGAAGCCTCTAAGGGAAATTTTTTTATTTTTTTACTCCGGAAATTTTGACAGAAATTAAGGGTATGGAGGGGATGGTAGGAGGGGCTTTCCTTTCGATTTACGTCATTGTTCTTCTACTACTTTCTGTGTTCCTATATATGTTGCTCGAATTTTGTGCGGGGAAAGTGAAGTAAGATGATGATGATGATTGATGATGATGATATTACAGGGGTGTTCTCATTCGCTCTTGGAACCAATTTGCGTTCATAGAAATGAAAGTAATGTCACAATTTAATAACATGTTTGTACCGGACCATGGCCCTGGTTTGTGAGAAGCGTGGTGACATCACAGGAAATGCTACAAGTGATTGCCATTAGCATCAAGGCATGCCTGCACACGCTTGTCCATGTTACGGAAGGTTATCGCCAACATATCGGGAGTCACAGCCTCAATTACCTGCATAATGTTGCCTTTCAGTTCCATGAGAGTCCCTGGCTTGTTACGATACACTTTTCCTTTTAGCATGTCTCAGAGGAAGAAATCCGATGGGGTAAGGTTAATCTACCTTGGTGGTCTAAGTCCCTTGGGAATGACCCGATCTTCAAAAGAAAGGGCTCAATT
>JABUQX010049068.1:5000-30694 GCA_015478945.1 Trachelipus rathkii | reverse complement strand
AAATCCTGATTAATTTAGGCAGGTGTTTGAGGTATCTTCTTTGAAGAACTCTAAAATACTTACATTCTGGTGTAGCAATAAAGCGTAGTCGAGCTTAGGTATATCGTTTTAAGTGTTATAACAAAGAAATCTAAAGTTGAAAAAATTAGCATTCATACTAAATCACTTTGATGTAATAATTTGGACTCCTAGGTAATTTAGGCAGGTGTTTTAGGTATATTCTTTGAAGAACTCTAAAATACTTACATTCAGGTGTAGCATCAAATTGTAGTCGAGCTTAGGTATATCGTTTTAAGTGTTATAACAAAGAAATCTAAAGTTGAAAAATTAGCATTCAGACTAAAACACTTTCATTTAATAATTTGGACTCCTAGGTAATTTAGGCAGGTGTTTGAGTATCTTCCTTTGAATAACTCTAAATTACTTACATTCTGGTGTAGCAATAAAGCGTAGTCGAGCTTAGGTATATCGTTTTAAGTTTTATAACAAAGAAATCTAAAGTTGAAAAAATTAGCATTCATACTAAATCCTTTCATGTAATAATTTGGACTCCTAGGTAATTTAGGCAGGTGTTTGGAGTATTTCTTGAAGAACTCTAAAATACTACATTCTGGTGTAGCAATAAAGTGTAGTCGAGCTTAGGTATATTGTTTGTGGTATAACAAAGAAATCTAAAGTTGAAAAAATTAGAATTCATACTAAATCACTTTCATGTAGTAATTTGGACTCCTAATTAATTTAGGCAGGTGTTTGAGGTATCTTCTTTGAAGAACTCTAAAATACTTACATTCTGGTGTAGCAATAATGCGTAGTCGAGCTTAGTTATATAGTTTTAATTGTTATAACAAATAAATCTAAAGTTGAAAAAATTAACATTCATACTAAATCACTTTCATGTAATGATTTGGACTCCTAGGTAATTTAGGCAGGTGTTTGAGGTATCTTTCTTTGAAGAACTCTAAAATACTTACATTCTGGTGTAGCAATAAAGCGTAGTCGAGCTTAGGTATATCGTTTTAAGTGTTATAACAAAAAAAATCTAAAGTTGAAAAAATTAGCATTCATACTAAAAACAGTTTGAGGAATCATTTTGGACTCTAAAAGGAATTAGCAGGTGTTTGAGTATCGTTCCTTTGAATAATCTAAATTACGTAACATTCTGTGTAGCGAATAAAGCGTAGTCGAGCTTAGGTATATCGTTTTATGTGTTATAACAAAGAAATCTAAAGTTGAAAAAATTAGCATTCATACTAAATCACTTTCATGTAATAATTTGGACTCCTAGGTAATTTAGGCAGGTGTTTGAGGTATCTTCTTTGAAGAACTCTAAAATACTTACATTCTGGTGTAGCATTAAAGCGTAGTTGAGCTTAGGTATATCGTTTTAAGTGTTATAACAAAGAAATCTAAAGTTGAAAAAATTAGCATCATACTAAATATATTTTTCATGTAATAATTTGACTCCTTTAGGTAATTTAGGCAGGTGTTTGAGTATCTTCTTGTGAAGAAACTCTAAAATACTTACATTCTAATGTAGCAATAAAGCGTAGTCCGAGCTTGGTATTATCGTTTTAAGTTTCTATAACAAAGCCGATCTAAAGTTGAAAAAGAATAGAATTCATTCACAAAGCTACTACTTTCATGTAGTAATTTGGACTCCTAATTAATTTAGGCACGTGTTTGAGGTATCTTCTTTGGAAAACTCTAAAATTACTTACATTTGGGTGTAGCAATAAAGCGTAGTCGAGCTTATTTATATTGTTATATGTTATAACAAAGAAATCTAAGTTGAAAAAATTAGAGCAATCATACTAAATCACTTTCAATTAAATAAATTGGACTCCTAGTTAATTTAGGGCAGGGTGTCTTGAGGATCATTCGTTGAAGAACCTCTAAAAATACTTACATATCTGGTCTAGCAATAAGCATAGTCGAGCCTCCCCAGTATATAAGTTTTACAGTGTTACCAACAAAGAAATCTAAGGTTAAAAACTTAGCATTCATACTTAGACACTTTCATGTAATAACGTTTGGACCTTCCTATGTAATTTAGAGGTGTTTGCAGTATTTTCTTGGGAACGACTCTAAAATACTTACATTCTGGGGTAGCAAAAAAGCGTAGTCGAGCTTACCGAGTATATCGCTTTAAGGTGTTATAACAAAAAAATCTAATGTTGAAAAATTTGCATTCATACTAAATCACTTTCATGTAATAATTAGGACTCCTAGTTAATTTAGTCAGGTGTTTGAGGTATCTCTTTGAAGAAAACTCTAAAAATACTTACATTCCGATGTAGCAATAAAAGCGTAGTCGAGCTAGGTATATCGTTTTAAGTGTTATAACAAAAGAAATCTAAAGTGAAAAAATTAGCATTCAGGACTAAATCACTTTTCATTTAATAATTTGGATTCCTAGGTAATTTAGGCAGGTGTTTGAGATATCTTTTTTGAAGAACTAAAATACTTACATTCTGGTGTAGCAATAAAGCGTAGTCGAGCTTAGGTATATCGTTTTAAGTGTTATAACAAAGAAATCTAAAGTTGAAAAAATTGGCATTCATACCAAATCACTTTGATGTAATAATTTGGACTCCTAGGTAATTTAGGCAGGTGTTTGTGGTATCTTCTTTGAAGAACTCTAAAATACTTACATTCTGGTGTAGCAATAAAGCGTAGTCGAGCTTAGGTATATCGTTTTAAGTGTTATAACAAAGAAATCTAAACTTGAAAAATTAGCATTCATACTAAATCACTTTCATGTAATAATTTGGACTCCTAGGTAATTTAGGCAGGTGTTTGAGGTATCTTCTTTGAAGAACTCTAAAATACTTACATTCTGGTGTAGCAATAAAGCGTAGTCGAGCTTAGGTATATCGTTTTACGTGTTATAACAAAGAAATCTAAAGTTGAAAAAATTAGCATTCATACTAAATCACTTTCACTGTAATAATTTGGACTCCTAGGTAATTTAGGCAGGTGTTTGAGGTATCTTCTTTGAAGAACTCTAAAATACTTACATTCTGGTGTAGCAGTAAAGCGTAGTCGAGCTTAGGTACTTAGGTATATCGTTTTAAGTGTTATAACAAAGAATCTAAAAGTTGAAAAAATTAGCATTCATACTAAATCACTTTCATTTAATAATTTGACTCCTAGGTAAGTTAGGCAGGTGTTTTAAGGTATCTTCTTTGAAGAAAACTAAAGGACGTACCCTTCCGTGTAGCCAATAAAGCGTAGTCGAGCTTAGGTATATCGTTTTAGTGTTATAACAAAGAAATCTAAAGTTGAAAAAATTAGCATTCATACTAAATCACTTTCATGTAATAATTTGGACTCCTAGGTAATTTAGGCAGGTGTTTGAGGTATCTTCTTTGAAGAACTCTAAAATACTTACATTCTGGTGTAGCAATAAAGCGTAGTCGAGCTTAGGTATATCGTTTTAAGTGTTATAACAAAGAAATCTAAAGTTGAAAAAATTAGAATTCATACTAAATCACTTTCATGTAATAATTTGGACTCCTATTTAATTTAGGCAGGTGTTTGAGGTATCTTCTTTGAAGAACTCTAAAATACTTACATTCTGGTGTAGCAATAAAGCGTAGTCGAGCTTAGTTATATAGTTTTAAGTGTTATAACAAAGAAATCTAAAGTTGAAAAAATTAACATTCATACTAAATCACTTTGATGTAATGATTTGGACTCCTAGGTAATTTAGGCAGGTGTTTGAGGTATATTCTTTGAAGAACTCTAAAATACTTACATTCTGGTCTAGCAATAAAGCATAGTCGAGCTTAGTTATATAGTTTTAAGTGTTATAACAAAGAAATCTAAAGTTGAAAAAATTAGCATTCATACTAAATCACTTTCATGTAATAATTTGGACTCCTAGGTAATTTAGGCAGGTGTTTGAGGTATCTTCTTTGAAGAACTCTAAAATACTTACATTCTGGTGTAGCAATAAAGCGTAGTCGAGCTTAGGTATATCGCTTTAAGTGTTATAACAAAAAAATCTAATGTTGAAAAAATTTGCATTCATACTAAATCACTTTCATGTAATAATTAGGACTCCTAGTTAATTTAGTCAGGTGTTTGAGGTATCTTCTTTGAAGAACTCTAAAATACTTACATTCGGATGTAGCAATAAAGCCTAGTCGAGCTTTAGGTATATCGTTTAAGTGTTATACAAAGAAATCTAAAGTTGAAAAAATTAGCATTCAGACTAAATCACTTTCATGTAATAATTTGGACTCTTAGGTAATTTAGGCAGGTGTTTAAGGTATCTTCTTTGAAGAACTCTAAAATACTTACATTCTGGTGTAGCAATAAAGCGTAGTCGAGCTTAGGTATATCGTTTTAAGTGTTATAACAAAGAAATCTAAGTTAAAAAAATTAGCATTCATTACTAAATCACTTTTGATGTAATAATTTGGGACTCTAGGTAATTTCAGGCAGGTTTTTTTGGTATCTTTTTTAAAAAACACTTAAAATTTATTAACATCCTGGTGTGGAAAAAAAGCGTGGTCGAAGCTTAGGTAATCGTTTTAGGGATGTAGTATAACAAGAAATCTAAAACTTGAAAAATTAGCATTCATACTAAATCACTTTCATGTATAATTTGGACTCCGTAGTAATTTAGGCAGGTGTTTGAGGTATCTTCGTTGAAGAAGAACTCAAAATACTTACATTCTGTCTAGCAAATAAAGCATAGTCGAGCTTTAGGTATACTAGTTTTAAGTGCTTAGTAACAAAGAAATCTAAAGGTGAAAAAATTAGCATGTCTTACTAAAATTACTTTTCATGTAATAATTTGGACTCCTGGTTAATTTAGGCAGGTGTTTGAGGTATCTTCTTTGCAAAAACCTCTAAAATACTTACATTCTGGGGTAGCAAAAGCGTTATCGAGCTTAGGTATATCGTTTTAAGTGTATATAACAAAGAAATCTAAAGTTGAAAAATTAGCATTCATACTAAATAATTTTTATGTAATAAATTGGACTCCGTAGGTAATTTGAGGCAGGTGTTTGAAGGTACTTTCTCTTTGGAAGGAACTCTAAATACCTCACATTCTGGTGTAGCATCAAAGCGTAGTCAATCTTAGGTATATCGTTTTAGTGTTATAAGAAAGAAATCTAAAGTTGAAAAAATTAGCATTCATATTAATCACTTTCATGTTAATAATTTGGACTCCTAGGTAATTTAGGCAAGTGTTTGAGGTTTTTTCTTTGCGAACTCTAAAATACTTACATTCTGTGTAGCAATAAAGCATAGTCGAGCTTAGGTATATAGTTTTAAGTGTTAACAAAGAAATCTAAAGTTGAAAAAATTAGCATTCTTACTAAAAATTACTTTCATGTAATAATTTTGCGACTCCTAAGTAATTTAGTAAGAATGCTAATTTTTTCAACTTTTAGGATTTCTTTGTTATAACACTTAAAACTATATACCTAAGCTCGACTAGCTTTATTGCGACCCAGAGATTAAGTATTTGAGAGTGTCTTCAAAGAAGAATTACTCAAACACTGGCCATTAAATTACCTAGGAGTCCCAGAATTCATTACGATGAAAGTGATTAATATGAATGCTAATCTTTTTTCAACTTTGATTTCTTTGTTATAACACTAAAAACGATATACCTAAAGATTGACTACGCTTTATTGCTACACCATAAGAATGTGAGTATTTTAGAGTTCTTCAAAAGAGATACCTCAAACACCTGCCTAAACAGTACCTAGGAGTCCAAATATTACATAAAATTTATAAAGTTGAAAACATTAGCATTCATACTAAATCACTTTCATGTAATAATTTGAACTCCTAAGCTCGACTACGCTTTATTGCTACACCAGAATGTAAGTATTTTAGAGTTCTTCAAAGAAGATACCTCAAACACCTGCCTAAATTACCTAGGAGTCCAAATTATTACATGAAAGTGATTTAGTAAGAATGCTAATTTTTCAACTTTAGATTTCTTTGTTATAACACTAAAACGAAATACCTAAGCTCGACTATGCTTTATTGCTAGACCAGAATGTAAGTATTTAGAGTTCTTCAAAAAGATACCTCAAAACACCAGCCTAAAATAACCTAGGAGTCCAAATTATTACATGAAAGTGATTTAGTATGAATGCTAATTTTTTCAACTTTAGATTTCTTTGTTATAACACTTAAAACGATATACCTAAGCTCGACTACGCTTTATTGCTACACCAGAATGTAAGTATTTTAGAGTTCTTCAAAGAAGATACCACAAACACCTGCCTGAATTACCTAGGAGTCCAAATTATTACATCAAAGTGATTTAGTATGAATGCCAATTTTTCAACTTTAGATTTCTTTTGTTATAACACTTAAAAACGATATACCTAAGCTCGACTTACGCTTTATTGCTTACACCAGAATGTAAGTATTTTAGAGTTCTTCAAAAGAGATACCTCAAACCACATGCCTAATACTAAGAGTCCAAATTATTACATGAAAGTGATTTAGTATGAATGCTAATTTTTTCAACATTAGATTTTTTTGTTATAACACTTAAAGCGATATACCTAAGCTCGACTACGCTTTATTGCTACAATCGGAAATGTAAGGTATTTCAGAGTTCTTCAAAGAAAGAAATACCTCAAACACCTGACCTAAATTACCTAGGAGTTTCCAAATTATTACATGAAAGTGATTTAGTATGAATGCAAATTTTTTCAACATTAGATTTTTTTGTTATAACACTTAAAGCGATATACCTAAGCTCGACTACGCTTTATTGCTACACCAGAATGTAAGTATTTTAGAGTTCTTCAAAGAAGATACCTCAAACACCTCCCTAAATACTAGGAGTCCGAAATTTAGCATGAAAGTGATTTAGTATGAAATCCTAATTTTTTCAACTTTTAGATTTCTTTGTTATAACACTTAAAACGATATACCTAAGCTCGACTATGCTTTATTGCTAGACCAGAATGTAAGTATTTTAGAGTTCTTCAAAGAATATACCTCAAACACCTGCCTAAATTACCTAGGAGTCCAAATCATTACATCAAAGTGATTTAGTATGAATGTTAATTTTTTCAACTTTAGATTTCTTTGTTTATTTAAAACACTTAAAACTATATAACTAAGCTCGAATACTCTATTGCTACACCAGAATGTAAGTATTTTAGAGTTCTCAAAAAAAAAGATACCTCAAAGCACCTGCCCTAAATTAATTGTAGGGAGTCCAAGAATATTACATGAAAGGATTTAGTATGAATTCAAATTTTTTTCAACTTTAGATTTCTTTTGTTATAACACTTAAAAAAATATATACCTAAAGTCGACTACGCTTTATTGCTTCACCAGAATGTAAGTATTTTTAGAGTTCTTTTCCAAAGAAGATACCTCAAACACCTGCCTAATTACCTAGGAGTCCAAATATTACATGAAAGTGATTTAGTAGGAATGCTAAGTTTTTCAACTTTAATTTCTTTTTATAACACGTAAAACAAACCTAAGGCCTCGGACTACGCTTTTATTGCTACGACCAGAAGGTGTGGACGTATTTTAGGATTTTTTCAAAGAAGATACCTCAAAAACCTGCCTAAATTACCTAGGAGTCAAATTATTACATGAAAGTGATTTAGTTTGAATGCTAATTTTTTTCAACTTTAGATTTCTTTGTTATAACACTTAAAACGATATAACTAAGCTCGACTACGCTTTATTGCTACACCAGAATGTAAGTATTTTAGAGTTCTTCCAAAGAGATAACCTCAAAAACACCTGCCTAACAGTTACCTAGAGTCAAATTATTACATGAAAGTGATTTAGTATGAATGGCTAATTTTTTCAACTTTAGATTCTTTGTTATAAACTTTAAACGATATACCTAAGCTCGACTACCGCTTTATTGCTACACCAGAATGTAAGTAATTTAGAGTTCTTCGAAAGAAGATACCTCAAACAACCTGCCTAAATTACCTAGGAGTCCAAATTATTACATGAAAGGATTTAGTATTGAATGCTAAATTTTTCAAGTGTAGATTTCTTGTTTTAAAGCCTTAAAAGGATATACCTAAGCTCGACTACGCTTTATTGCCACACCAGAATGTAAGTATTTTAGAGTTCTTCAAAGAAGATACCTCAAACACCTGCCTAAATTACCTAGGAGTCCAAATTATTACATCAAAGTGATTTGGTATGAATGCCAATTTTTTCAACTTTAGATTTCTTTGTTATAACACTTAAAACGATATACCTAAGCTCGACTACGCTTTATTGCACACCAGAATGTAAGTATTTTAGAGTCTTCAAAGAGATACCTCAAACACCTGCCTAAATTACCTAAGAGTGCCAAAATTATTACATGAAAGTGATATTAGTCTGAATGCTAATTTTTTCAACTTTAGATTTCTTTGTTATAACACTTAAAACGATATACCTAAGCTCGACTACGCTTTATTGCTACACCAGAATGTAAGTATTTTAGAGTTCTTCAAAGAAGATACCTCAAACACCTGCCTAAATTACCTAGGAGTCCAAATTATTACATGAAAATGATTTAGTCTGAATGCTAAATTTTTTCAACATTAGATTTTTTTGTTATAACACTTAAAGCGATATACCTAAGCTCGACTACGCTTTATTGCTACACCAGAATGTAAGTATTTAGAGTCTTCCAAAAGGAAAAATACCTCCAAAACACCTGCTTAAAATTACATTGAGGAGATCCAAATTATTACATGAAAGTGAGGTAGTTTGAATGCTAATTTTTTCAACTTTAGATTTCTTTGTTATAACACTTAAAACTATATAACTAAGCTCGACTATGCTTTATTGCTAGACCAGAATGTAAGTATTTTAGAGTTCTTCAAAGAATATACCTCAAACACCTGCCTAAATTAACTAGGAGTCCAAATCATTACATGAAAGTGATTTAGTATGAATGTTAATTTTTTCAACTTTAGATTTATTTGTTATAACAATTAAAACTATAAATAAGCTCGACTACGCTTTATTGCTACACCAGAATGTAAGTATTTTAGAGTTCTTCAAAGAAGATACCTCAAACACCTGCCTAAATTAATTAGGAGTCCAAATTACTACATGAAAGTGATTTAGTATGAATTCTAATTTTTTCAACTTTAGATTTCTTTGTTATAACACTTAAAACGATATACCTAAGCTCGACTACGCTTTATTGCTACACCAGAATGTAAGTATTTTAGAGTTCTTCAAAGAAGATACCTCAAACACCTGCCTAAATTACCTAGGAGTCCAAATTATTACATGAAAATGATTTAGTATGAATGCTAATTTTTTAAACTTTAGATTTCTTTGTTATAAAACTTAAAACGATATACCTAAGCTCAACTACGCTTTATTGCTACACCAGAATGTAAGTATTTTAGAGTTCTTCAAAGAAGATAGCTCAAACACCTGCTAAATTACCTAGGAGTCCAAGAGTTATTACATGAAAGTGATTTAGTATGAATGCTTAATTTTTTCAACTTAGATTGCTTTTTGTATAAAACACACCAAACATAACCAAGTCGACTACGCGTTTATTGCGATACACCAGAATGTAAGTAATTTAGATTTATCAAGGAAGATACCTCAAACACCTGCCTAAATTAACGCAGAGGAGTCCCAAATTATTACATAGAAAGTGTGGTTTAGTCTGAAATGCTAATTTTCAACTTTAGATTCTTTGTGATAACACTTAAACGATAAACCTAAGCTGCACTACGCTTTATTGCTTCACCAGAATGTAAGTATTTTAGAGTTCTTCAAAAAATAAATCTCAAAAACCTCCCCCAAATTAACTAGGAGTCCAATATCATTACAATGAAAGTGAATTAGTATTGAATGTTTTAATTTTTTCAAACTTTAGATTTATTTGTTATAACAATTAAAACTATATAACTAAGCTCGACTACGCTTTATTGCTACACCAGAATGTAAGTATTTTAGAGTTCTTCAAAGAAGATACCTCAAACACCTGCCTAAATTACCTAGGAGTCCAAATTATTACATGAAAGTGATTTAGTATGAATGCTAATTTTTCAACTTTAGATTTCTTTGTTATAACACTTAAAACGATATACCTAAGCTCGACTACGCTTTATTGCTACACCAGAATGTAAGTATTTTAGAGTTATTATTTATTGCTACACTAGAATGTAAATACCTAGGAGTCCAATTTTACCATGTAAAGTGATTTAGTATGAATGCTAATTTCTTCAACTTTAGATTTCTTTGTTAAACACTCCCAAAACGATATACCTAAGCTCGAATCACGCGCTTTATTGCTACACCAGAATGTAAGTAATTTAGATTTATTCAAGGAAGATACCTCAAACACCTGCCTAAATTACCTAGGAGTCCAAATTATTAAATGAAAGTGTTTTAGTCTGAATGCTAATTTTTCAAACTTTAGATTTCTTTGTTATAACACTTAAAACGATATACCTAAGCTCGACTACGCTTTATTGCTACACCAGAATGTAAGTATTTTAGAGTTCTTCAAAGAAGATACCTCAAACACCTTCCTAAATTACCTAGGAGTCCAAATTATTACATGAAAGTGATATAGTATGAATGCTAATTTTTTCAACTTTAGATTTCTTTGTTATAACACTTAAAACGATATACCTAAGCTCGACTACGCTTTATTGCTACACCAGAATGTAAGTATTTTAGAGTTCTTCAAAGAAGATACCTCAAACACCTGCATAAATTACCTAGGAGTCCAAATTATTACATGAAAATGATTTAGTATGATCAACTTTAGATTTCTTGTTTATAACACTTTTTAAAACGATTATCTGTCTTCGACTACGTTTATTGCTGACACCAGAATGTAAGTATTTTAGGGGTTCTTCAAGAAGATACCTCAAACAACTGCCTATATTACCTAGGAGTTAAATGATTTACATGAAAAGTGAGTTTAGTATGGAAGCTAATTTTTCAACTTTTAAGATTCTTTATTATAACACATAAAACGATATATACTTAAGCTCGACTACGCTTTATTGCTACACCAGAATGTAAGTATTTTAGAGTTCTTCAAAGAAGATACCTCAAACACTTGCCTAAATTACCTAGGAGTCCAAATTATTACATGAAAGTGATTTAGTATGAATGCTAATTTTTCAACTTTAGATTTCTTTGTTATAACACCTAAAACGATATACCTAAGATTGACTACGCTTTATTGCTACACCAGAATGTGAGTATTTTAGAGTTCTTCAAAGAAGATACCTCAAACACCTGCCTAAATTACCTAGGAGTCCAAATTATTACATGAAAGTGATTTAGTATGAATGCTAATTTTTTCAACTTTAGATTTCTTTGTTATAACACTTAAAACGATATACCTAAGCTCGACTACGCTTGATTGCTACACCAGAATGTAAGTATTTTTAGAGTTCTTTCAAAGAAGATACCTCAAAAACACCCGCCTAAATTACCTAGGAGTCCAAATTATTACATGAAAGTGATTTAGTAAGAATGCTAATTTTTTCAACTTTAGATTTCTTTGTTATAACACTTAAAACGATATACCTAAGCTCGACTACGCTTTATTGCTACACCAGAATGTAAGTATTTTAGAGTTCTTCAAAGAAGATACCTCAAACACCAGCCTAAATTACCTAGGAGTCCAAATTATTACATCAAGAAGCTGTTTAGTTATTGAATGCTTTATTTCAAGTTTAATTTCTTTGTTACTAACACTTAAAACGATATACCTAAGCTCGACTACGCTTTATTGCCACACCAGAATGTAAGTATTTTAGAGTTCTTCAAAGAAGATACCACAAACACCTGCCTGAATTACCTAGGAGTCCAAATTATTACATCAAAGTGATTTAGTATGAATGCCAATTTTTTCAACTTTAGATTTCTTTGTTATAACACTTAAAACGATATACCTAAGCTCGACTACGCTTTATTGCTACACCAGAAGTAATATTGTAGAGTTCTTCAAGAAGATTACCTTAAACATTCTGCCTAATTACCAAGTGTCCAAATTATTACATGAAAGTGATTTAGTCTGAATGCTAATTTTTTCAACTTTAGATTTCTTTGTTATAACACTTAAAACGATATACCTAAGCTCGACTAGGCTTTATTGCTACATCGGAATGTAAGTATTTTAGAGTTCTTCAAAGATGATACCTCAAACACCTGACTAAATTAACTAGGAGTCCTAATTATTACATGAAAGTGATTTAGTATGAATGCTAATTTTTTCAACATTAGATTTTTTGTTATAACACTTAAAGCGATATACCTAAGCTCGACTACGCTTTATTGCTACACCAGAATGTAAGTATTTTAGAGTTCTTCAAAGAAGATACCTCAAACACCTGCCTAAAATACGAGGAGTCTAAATTATGTACATCAAAGTGATTAGTGAATGCTAATGTTTGTTCAACTTTAAGACTTCTTTGGTATAACTCTTTAAAACGATAATATTAAGCTCGACTACGCTTTATTGCTACACCAGAATGTAAGTATTTTAGAGTTCTTCAAAGAAGATACCTCAAACACCTGCCTAAATTACCTAGGAGTCCAAATTATTACATGAAAGTGATTTAGTATGAATGCTAATTTTTTCAACTTTAGATTTCTTTGTTATAACACTTAAAACGATATACCTAAGCTCGACTACGCTTTATTGCTACACCAGAATGTAAGTATTTTAGAGTTCTTCAAAGAAGATACCTCAAACACCTGCTTTGCCAAATTTACCTAGGAGTCCAAATTATTACATAAAAGTTATTTAGGATGAATGCTAATTTTTTTACTTTAGATTTCTTTGTTATAACACTTAAAACGATATACCTAAGGTCGACTACGCTTTATTGCTACACCAGAATGTAAGTATTTTAAGGTTCTCAAAGAAGACTACCTCAAACAACTGCCTTATATTACCTAGGAGTTAAAATTGATTCCATGAAAGTGATGTAGTATGAATGCTAAGTTTTTCAACTTTTAGATTTCTTTGTTATAACACTTAAAACATTATAACTTAAGCTCGACTACGCTTTATTGATACACAGGAATGTAAGTATTTTAGAGTTCTTCAAAGAAGATACCTCAAACACTTGCCTAAATTACCTAGGAGTCCAAATTATTACATGAAAGTGATTTAATATGAATGCTAATTTTTTCAACTTTAGATTTCTTTGTTATAACACCTAAAACGATATACCTAAGATTGACTACGCTTTATTGCTACACCAGAATGTGAGTATTTTAGAGTTCTTCAAAGAAGATACCTCAAACACCTGCCTAAATTACCTAGGAGTCCAAATTATTACATAAAATTGATTTAGTATGAATGCTAATTTTTTCAACTTTAATTTCTTTGTTATAACACTTAAACGATATACCTAGCTCGACTACGCTTTATTGGCACACCAATATGTAAGTATTTTAGAGTTTTTTCAAAGAGATACCTCAACACCTGCGCTAAATTACCTTAGGAGTCCAAATTATTACATGAAAGTAATTTAGTAAGAATGCTAATTTTTTCAACTTTAGATTTCTTTGTTATAACACTTAAAACTATATACCTAAGCTCGACTATGCTTTATTGCTAGACCAGAATGTAAGTATTTTAGAGTTCTTCAAAGAAGATACCTCAAACACCAGCCTAAATTACCTAGGAGTCCAAATTATTACATGGAAATGATTTAGTATGAATGCTTTAATTTTTCAACTTTAGATTTCTCTGTTATAACACCTAAAACGATATACCTAATCTACTACGCTTTATTGCCACACCAGAATGTAAGTATTTTTAGAGTTTCTTCAAAGAAGATACCACAAACACCTGCCTAAATTACCTAGGATCCAAATTATTACATCAAAGTGATTTAGTATGTGCTAATTTTTTCAACTTTTAGATTTCTTTGTTATAACACTTTAAAAGTTATACCTAAGCTAAGCTCGACTGACCTTATTGCTACACCAGAATGTAGTATTTTAGAGTTCTTCAAAGAAGATACCTTAAACATCTGCCTAAATTACCTAAGAGTCCAAATTATTACATGAAAGTAATTTAGTCTGAATGCTTAATTTTTTTCAACTTTAAGATTTCTTTGTTAATAACACTTAAACGATATACCTAAGCTCGACTAGGCTTTATTTGCTACATCGGAATGTAAGTATTTTTAGAGTTCTTCAAAGTGACCTCAAACACCTGATAAATTAAACCTAGGAGCCTAATTATTTACATGAAATGATTTAGTATGAATGCTAATGTTTTCAACTTTAGATTTTTTGTTATAACACTTAAGCGATATACCTTAAGCTCGGACTCGCTTATTGCTAACCAGAAATGTAAGTTATTTCTAAAGAGTTCTTCAAAGAAGATACCCTCAACACCTGCCTAAATTACCTAGGAGTCCAAATTATTACATGAAAGTGATTTAGTATGAATGCTAATTTTTTCAACTTTAGATTTCTTTGTTATAACACTTAAAACTATATAACTAAGCTCGACTATGCTTTATTGCTACACCAGAATGTAAGTATTTTAGAGTTCTTCAAAGAATATACCTCAAACACCTGCCTAATTACCTTAGGAGTCCAAATCATTACATCAAAGTGATTTAGTATTGAATGTTAATTTTTTCGATTTTAGATTGCTTGTATAACAGTTAAAACTATATAACTAAGCTCGACTACCCCTTTTTTTTACACCAAAATTTAAATATTTTATAGTGTTCTTAAAAAAGATACCTCAAACACCCCCCCAAATTAATTAGGAGTCCAAATTACATGAAAGTGATTTAGTATGAATTCTAATTTTTTCAACTTTTAATTTTTTTTTTTTATAAACACTTAAAACGATATGACCTAAGCTCGACTACGCTTTATTGCTACACCAGAATGTAAGTATTTTAGAGTTCTTCAAAGAAGATACCTCAAACACCTGCCTAAATTACCTAGGAGTCCAAATTATTACATGAAAGTGATTTAGTATGAATGCTAATTTTTTCAACTTTAGATTTCTTTGTTATAACACTTAAAACGATATACCTAAGCTCGACTACGCTTTATTGCTACACCAGAATGTAAGTATTTTAGAGTTCTTCAAGAAGATACCTCAAACACCCTGCTAAATTACCTAGGAGTCCAAAAAGTTATTACATGAAAGTGATTAGTATGAATGCTAATTTTTTTCAACTTTTAGATTTCTTTTTTTTAAAACCTTAAAAAAAAAAACTAACCTCGACAACGCGTTATTGCTACACCAGAGTGTAAGTATTTAGAGTTCTTCAAGAAGATACCTCAAACACCTGCCCTTATTACCTAGGAGCCCAAATTTATTACATGAAAGTGATTTGTATGAATGCTAATTTTTTCAACTTTAGATTACTTTGTTATAACACACCAAACGATATACCTAAGCTCGACTACGCTTTATTACTACACCAGAATGTAAGTATTGTAGAGTTCTTCAAAGAATATACCTCAAACACCTGCCTTAAAATTACCTTGAGAGCATATTAGTTACATGAAATGATTTAGTATGAATGCTAATTTGTTCAACTTTAGATTTCTTGGTTATAACACCTTAAACGTAATATAACTAAGCTCGACTAACGCTTTATTGCTTACACCAGAATGTAAGTATTTTAGAGTTCTTTAAAGAATATACCTCAAACACTAGCCTAAATTACCTAGGAGTCCAAATCATTACATAAAAGTGATTTAGTATGAATGCTAATTTTTTCAACTTTAGATTTCTTTGTTATAACACTTAAAACGATATACCTAAGCTCGACTACGCTTTATTGCTACACCAGAATGTAAGTATTTTAGAGTTCTTCAAATAAGATACCTCAAACACCTGCCTAAATTACCTAGGAGTCCAAATTATTACATGAAAGTGATTTAGTATGAATGCTAATTTTTTCAACTTTAGATTTCTTTGTTATAACACATAAAACGATATACCTAAGCTCTACTACGCTTTATTGCTACACCAGAATGTAAGTATTTTAGAGTTCTTCAAAGAAGATACCTCAAACACCTGCCTAAATTACCTAGGAGTCCAAATTTATACATGAAAGTGATTTAGTATGAATGCTAATTTTTTCAACTTTAGAGTTCTTTGTTATAACACTTAAAACGATATACCTAAGCTCGACTACGCTTTATTGCTACACCAGAATGTAAGTATTTTAGAGTTCTTTAAAGAAGATACCACAAACACCTGCCTAAATTACCTAGGAGTCCAAATTATTACATCAAAGTGATTTGGTATGAATGCCAATTTTTCAACTTTAGATTTCTTTGTTATAACACTTAAAACGATATACCTAAGCTCGACTACGCTTTATTGCTACACCAGAATGTAAGTATTTTAGAGTTCTTCAAAGAAGATACCTCAAACACCTGCCTAAATTACCTAAAGAGTTCCAAGATTTACATGAAAGTGATTAGTCGTGAGGATTCTTAATTTTTTCAACCTTAGATTTCTTTGTGGTATAAACACTTAAAACGATAATACCTAAGCTCGACTACCTTTCTTGCTACACCAGGAATGTAAGTATTTTAGAGTTTTCTTCGAAAGAAGATACCTACACCTTGCCTAAATTACCTGGAGCCAAAATTATTACAGAAAATAATTTTAGTATGAATGATTAATTTTTAAACGTTAGATCTTGTTTAAACTTAAAACGATATACCTAAGCCCAACTACGCTTTATTGCACACAAGAATGTAGTTATCAAGGAGTACTCTAGAAAAGCTACCGCAAAACAACAGCCTCAATGACCTAGGAGTTCCAAATTATTATCTGAAAGTGATCTAACATGTGAATGCTAATTTTTCAACTTTAGATTTCTGTATTAACACACCAAACGATATAGCCTAAGCTCGACTACGCTTTATTGCTACACCAGAATGTAAGTAATTTAGATTTATTCAAAGAAGATACCTCAAACACCTGCCTAATTTACCTAAGAGTCCAAATTTATTACATGAAAGTGTTTTAGTATGAATGCTAATTTTTTCAACTTTAGATTTCTTTGTTATAACACTTAAAACGATATACCTAAGCTCGACTACGCTTTATTGCTACACCAGAATGTAAGTATTTTAGAGTTCTTCAAAGAAGATACCTCAAACACCTGCCTAAATTACCTAGGAGTCCAAATTATTACATCAAAGTGATTTAGTATGAATGCTAATTTTTTCAACTTAGATTTCATTGTTATAACACTTTAAAACGATATTACCCTAAGCTCGCATAGGAGTTGTTACACACCAGAAGTAAATATTTTAGAGTTCTTCAAAGAAGAGTACCTCAAAACACCTGCCTAATTACCTAAGAGTCCAAATTATTACATAAAAGTTATTTAGTATGAGATGCTATTTATTACTTTAGATTTCTGTGTCTGATAACACTTTTTAAAACATATACCTAAGGTCGACTACGCTTTATTGCTACACCAGAATGTAAGTATTTTAGGGTTCTTCAAAGAAGATACCTCAAACAACTGCCTATATTACCTAGGAGTTTAAATTATTACATGAAAGTGATTTAGTATGAATGCTAATTTTTTCAACTTTAGATTTCTTTGTTATAACACTTAAAACGATATACCTTAGCTCGACTACGCTTTATTGCTACACAATGTAAGATTTTGAGTTCTTTCAAAGAAGATACCTCAAACACTTGCCTAAATTACCTAGGAGTCCAAATTATTACATGAAAGTGATTTAATATGAATGCTAATTTTTTCAACTTTAGATTTCTTTGTTATAACACTTAAAACGATATACCTAAGCTCGACTACGCTTTATTGCTACACCAGAATGTAAGTATTTTAGAGTTCTTCAAAGAAGATACCTCAAACACCTGCCTAAATTACCTAGGAGTCCAAATTATTACATAAAAATTATTTAGTATGAATGCTAATTTTTCTAACTTTAGAATTTCTTTGTTATAACAACTTAAAACGATATACCTTAAGGCTCGACTACGCTTTATTGCTACACCAGAATGTACAGTATTTTAGAGTTCTTCAAAAAATACCTCAAACACCTGCCTTAAAAACCTAGGAGTCCAAATTATTACATGAAAAGTTGATTAGTAGGAATGCTTTAATTTTTTTCAACTTTAGATTTCTTTGTTATAACACTTAAAACGATATACCTAAGCTCGACTACGCTTTATTGCTAGACCAGAATGTAAGTATTTTAGAGTTCTTCAGAAGAACTATAACCTCAAACACCTGGCCGTAAATTACTTAGGAGCCAAATTATCATGGAGAAGTGATTTAGTATGAATTTGCTAATTTTATTTCAAACTTTAGATTTCTTTGTTTATAACACTTAAAACTATATAACTAAGCTGAATAAGCTTTATTCTACACCGAATGTAAGTATTTTAGGAGTCTCTTCAAAGAAATACCTCAACACCTGCCTAAATTACCTCTAGGAGTCCAATTATTACATGAAAGTGATTTAGATTGAATGCTAATTTTTCAAGTTTAGATTTCTTTGTTATAACACTTAAAAACGATATACCTAAGCTCGACTATCTTTATTGCTACACAGGAATGTAAGTATTTTAGAGTTCTTCAAGAAGATACCTCAAACACCTGCCCAAATTTTTACCTTGTAGGGGGGTGTCCTTAATTATTACAGGAAAGTTGATTTAGTAAGAATGCTAATTTTTTTAACTTTAGATTTCTTTGTTATAACACTTAAACGATATATTTAGCTCGACTACGCTTTATTGCTACACCAGAATGTAAGAATTTAGAGTTCTTCAAAGAAGATTACCGCAAACACCTGCCTAATTACCTAGGAGTCCAAATTATTACATGAAAGGATTTATTTATTGAATGGCTTAATTTTTTCAACCTTATAGTTTTCGTTTGTTATACACTTAAACTATACCGTAAGCTCGACTACCTTTATTGCTACACCAGAAGTAATATTTTAGGTTCTCAAAGAGAAATATTACCTCAAAACACCTGCCTAATTACCTCAAGGTCCAATTATTACATAAAAGTGATTTAGTTTGATGCTAATTTTTTTCAACTTTAGATTTCTTTGTTTAAAACACGTAAAACGATATACCTAAGCTCGACTACGCTTTATTGCTACCACCAGAAGTAAATATTTTTAGAGTTTTTAAAGAAGATGACCTCAAACCACCGCCTTAAATTAACTGTGGAGGCCAAATTATTACATGAAAGTGATTTAGTAGGAATACTAATTGTACAATTTGCATTTCTTTGTTATAACACTTAAAACGATATACCTAAGCTCGACTACGCTTTATTGCTACACCAGAATGTAAGTATTTTAGAGTTCTTCAAAGAAGATACCACAAACACCTGCCTAAATTACCTAGGAGTCCAAATTATTACATCAAAGTGATTTGGTATGAATGCCAATTTTTTCATTTAAGATTTCGTTGTTAAAAACACTTAAAACATTATACCTAAGCTCGACTACGCTTTATTGCTACATCAGAATGTAAGTATTTTAGAGTTCTTCAAAGAAGATACCTCAAACACCTGCCTAAATTACCTAGGAGTCCAAATTATTACATGAAAAGGATTTAGTATGAATGCTAATTTTTTCAACTTTAGATTTCTTTGTTATAACACCTAAAACTATATAACTAAGCTCGACTACGCTTTATTGCTAGACCAGAATGTAAGTATTTTAGAGTTCTTCAAAGAAGATACCTCAAACACCTTCCTAACATCCAATAGAGTCCAAACTATTATATAAAAAAGAATTATTATGAATGCTAATATTTTTTCAACTTAGATTTCTTTGTTATAACACTTAAAAACGATATACATAAGCTGGACTACGCTTTATTGCTACAACAGAATGTAAGTATTTTAGAGTGTCTTCAAGAAGATCACCTCAAACACCTGCCTAAAATTCCTAGGAGCCCAAATTTATTACATGAAGTGATTAGTATGAATTCTAATTTTTTCAACTTTAGATTTCTTTGTTATAACATTAAAACGATATACCTAAGCTCGACTACGCTTTATTGCTACACCAGAATGTAAGTATTTTAGAGTTCTTCAAAGAAGATACCTCAAACACCTGCCTAAATTACCTAGGAGTCCAAATTATTACATGAAAGTGAAATAGTATGAATGCTAATTTTTCAAACTTTAATTCTTTGTTATAAAACTTAAAACGATATACCTAGCTCGACACGCTTTATTGCTACACCAAATGTAAGTATTTTAGAGTTCTTCCAAAGAAGATACCTCAAAACACCTGCCTAAATTACCTAGGAGTCCAAATTATTACATGAAAGTGATTTAGTATGAATGCTAATTTTTTCAACTTTAGATTTCTTTGTTATAACACTTAAAACGATATACCTAAGCTCGACTACTGCTTTTGTGCTACACCAGAATGTACGTACTTTAGCAGTTCTGCAAAGAAGATACTCCAACAAACTGCCTAAGTGACCCAGAGGTCCAAATATTACATTAAAGGCGATTTAATTATGAATGCTTTAATTTTTTCAACCTTAGATTTTTCTTGTTTATAACACTAAAACTATTATTAACGGAAGGCTCGAACTACGCTTGTATTGCTTACACCAAAATGTAAAGTATTTTTAGAGTTTCTTAAGAAGTACCTCAAACACCAGCCTAAATTACCTAGGAGTCCAAATTATTACATGAAATGATATAGTATGAATGCTAATTTTATGTCAACTTTAGATTTCTGTTGTTATAACACTAAAACTATAAAAACTAAGCTCCGAATACGCTTTATTGTACCACCAGAATGTAAATATTTTAGAGTTCTTCAAGAGAAAAACAGTAAGAACGGTGGGGGAGGTACAACAAAACTGGAGCACCGAAAAAGGACGAAAAGCAAAAGACCACGGGACAGAGTAATATATAATACAATATATATATATATATATATATATAATATATTATATATATATATATATATATATATAATATATATATATATATATATATTATTTGTAAAGGAATTACACGGACAATGGTGGGCTCGAGCCGACGGGAACACAGGGGCGACGTTTTCCATACCCCGTAGGGGATGGGCGGAGACCCCCGCGACACCCAAATACCAAGAGCGGGGGTTCCGGAGACCCTCCCCGGAGGGGGAAATAGTCCTACCCCGTAGTTCCCCGCAAAGGCGAGAGACCCCGGACTCCTGCCATCGGCGGTATAACCTTGGGTATGTCTTTAGTTAAAAAAAAAACTATACTAGAAAGTCTTTATTTTAACGAGTAACGTATAAAAAGGTTTGCTAAATAAGCTTCACTTCATATATATATATATAATATTATATAATATCATATATATATAATATATATATATATATATATATAATTGTATATATATATATTATATATATAATATATATATATATATATATATATATATATTATATATATATATATATATATATATATATATATTCAAAAACGAAACTTATCGTACACTTTTTCTACCTCTCAAAAACGATACTTATCATACCTTTTTTTTTTTTTTTCAAATTTTTTAAAAGCGTTTTTTTATTTTTTATTTTTTTAATTTCAGCCATAAAAATGTCTCCTGTTAAAAAAATGTTATTTATTTTCATGTACCTGTTGTAGTTTTTTAGTTTGATAGTAAAGTAATTTTAATATCTCTCAAAAACGAAACTTATCGTAAACTTTTTCTACCTCTCATAAACGATACTTATCGTACTTCTTTTTTTTTTTTTAAATATTAATTTTTTTAAAAGCGTCATTTTTTTTATTTTATTTTTTATTTCTTTAAAAAAATGTCTGGTTAAAAAATTGTTTTTTATTTTCATGTAGCTGTTCTAGTTTTTTAGTTACATGAATGTTGCTGTCTTTTACCACACTGACGTTCCTTTGTACTTCCTAAAAACGATAATTACATATAGTTTAAAAGAAAAAAATTCAACATTTTGGCAACTTTCACGCTTCCCTCGACTACTCCAGAGCTTCTCCCGTATTCTGAAAAACTGTAATTTTCAATACTTTTTAAGAAATTTATTTTTAAAAACGTATTTTTTTTATTTTTTTTAAATATTCCGGCGTAAAAAAATGTCTCCTGATTAATAAAATGATATTTATTTTCGTGTTATAGTATTTTAGTTACATGCCTGGCCTATTCGGGATGCTACCATATATATATATATATATATATATATATATATATAGATAGATAATATATATATATTATATAATATATATATATATTTATTTATAGATCATACAGAGGGAAAGTCTTTTAAAAAAAACATTAACGTGGACTGTTATTTAATATAATTATAGATTTATCGATGTCCTGTCCCAATAATCAATAATATAATAATAATAATGAATAAATAATAATAATAATAATAATAATAATAATAATAATAATAATAATAATAATAATAATAATAATAATATCATTTCAGAGTTAATTCAGCAAAATAATTAATTAAAGCAATCAATTTTTTATTAAACATTTCTAAGTATGAAAGCTGTATCTTCTAAAACATAATTGAAACCTTCCTCTGTTTTTAATATTCTTGGTATTTAATTCTTTTTGTTGTCTTTCTTGGTAAAATGGATTGTTTCACTTTATTCATATTAAAATAAATAATAAATAAATAAATAAAAACCTTTCATAGAAGAGATCAGTCAGTACTAAGTAAAAGGATATATAAAAAAAAACTTTCAAACTCCTTCCAGCTTATAATATTAAAGAAAATTATTTTATTTAAGTTATTGCTAAAAAATATTTCTTCAAAGAAAATAGTATTTTAAGAGTAACTACAAAATTTTAAGTTATATATATATATATATATATATATATATATATATATATATATATATATATAAAGCGTATATAAAAAGATATATATATATATATATATATATATATATATATATATATATATATATATATATATATATATATATATATATATATATATATATAAAAGGTGAACGAAAAGGAGTGTTCTAATTGCAGGGAACAAGTTTATTGAGTGTCGTATAGATAAAATATATGGACTAATTTTAATAGAAAAGTTAAATGATACAATACAGATAAACAGATTGGAGAGAAACAATCTGGTTTTAAGGATGGTCGAGGATGTGTGGATCAGGCTTTTACCTTGAAAATGCTCCCAGAGATGCTCTCAGAAAAGAAAAGAAAAAGAGATGTTTTTGCATGCTTACTTGATTTGGAAAAGGCATATGATAGAGTGCAAAGAAGGAAGTTGTGGAGATCGAGCACTAGAAAGTTATTGAATTAATAATTTGCTATTAAATGAGATTAAAACCTTTTACAGGAACAGTAGAGCCTGCGTTAGAATTAACAGAAGGAAAGAGAAGTGGGTTAAAGAATAAGTGGGTCTGAAACAAGGTTGTGCTATGTCTCCATTGTTGTTTAATATCCTTATATATATATATATATATATATATATATATATATATATATATATATATATATATATATATATATATATATATATATATATATATATATATATATAAAGTGTAAAATAAACAGAGAAAATAGATCCTAGTTATATATTTTTATATATATATATATATATATATATATATATATATATATATATATATAGTGTAGTTAGGGATATAGATAGAATTGGGAAAGCAGCTGATATGAATCTGCATAAGGATAATTGGGAGATAAGTTTTTTACTTTTTGCTGACAATGCTGTATTGGTTGCTGAAACAAAACAAAAACTGCATGATTTGGTGCTTGAGTTTGAACAAGTGTGCCAAGGAAATGGATAGAAAATTGATCTTTCTAAAGGTAAAGTTACGAAAATTAATACAAAACCCAAAGGGGACGATTCTCAATCAGGGTTGGATGGCAAATTTGTAGAAACTGCACTGTGACTACCGAGGTACCTAACTTAACCTAACCTAACCTAACCTAACCTAACCTAACTTAACCTAACCTAACTTAACCTAAATTCATTTTCATTATTATACCAGTTTGTGATCAGGAAACTTAGGAGGTTCTGGTTTTTACGCTAGCCTTGTGAGGTGGTTGACTATATACTCACTAGTCACAGTACAGTTTCTACAAATTTGCCGCGTTGGATATCATATTGGTTAATGAGGAAAGCCTAATAGAGACTACAGTCTTTAGGTACTTAAGAATGAATATTGGCTCTTTTAGAGGCATGAAATAAAAGATTAACCATAGGGTTGGTGAAGGTGAAAGAGTATTAAGTAGCCTTGGAGAATTATGGAAAAAGGGAAATTTATCCAGGAAGGTAAAAATGAAGTTGTTTGACTGTATATTTGTTCCAACTGTTCTGTATGGATGCGAGACGTGGGCATTAAACACTAAAATGAAAAAAAGAGTTGAGGTTTTGAAAATGAAAGGTTAGTGAGATATTTGTGGAGTAATAAAGAGAAGAGATATAATTAGAAATGTAAGGATAAGGGATATGTGCCGATAGGAGAAATGTCTGATGGAAAGAGAAAATCAAGGAGTACTAATTAAGATTGTATGGACACGTGCTTAGAATGAATGATATATAGATTGACTAAGAAGGTTTTTAAGTCCGAAGTGGTAGGCAATAGGAGAAGGGGCAAAACCCAAATGGAGGTGGGTTGATGGAGTAAAGGAGCTATTAATAGCAAAGGGGATTAGTATGGATGAAGGAAATAGATTAACGCGAGACAGGATCACTTGGAGAAGAATAGTTCATGGAAAGTTCCGTCAAGGGTTGCAATTAATTGAACAACCTGGAACATAGCAAATAAGCCAACAGCATTCCCGATCTGCAACTGACACCACCCTGCAGTTATGTGGGAGACGGTGATGAGCATAATAATAATAATAATACTTTCTTTCTTTCTTTCTTCACCTTCCTCTTTGCCCCAAGATTGGGGGTAAGGTGCTGTACAAGCATCGGAAAAGAAAAGCAGTAGGAGAACATGACAAACGTCGAAAAGAAAGCCCAGCCTTACCGCCCCCTCTGTACCATTAATTAGTGAGAGCTCGTCACAGACAGAAAATCCACCCTAGAGCATCATGGGACTGCGACGGACCCTCACTATGGTAAATCGTCAATGTAAGGGTTCATCCCCTGGCCCAGGTGGGCCACAACCATGCCCCCATACAAAACCCCGCCATTCTCCTATCATGCACCTTTATTCTCGCCTCTGCCAAACTCACATTTCTCTCCTTCAGACATTCGTTCACCGACTCAATCCACTTTCTCTTCGGTCTCCCAGCCGGTCGGTTCCCAACACACTCTCCACTATACATCCGCTTAACTAACCGACTTTCATTCATCCTTTCCACATGACCAAACCATCTCAACATACTTTCATTTATTCTCTCATTTACCCCTTTCTTCACACCACACCACTCTCTAATACGTTCATTCCTCACTTTATTAATTCTTTTCACACCTAGCATGCCCCTAAGATTGTCCATCTGAACACATTGAACTTTAGATCTATACTCCTTATTCCAGACCATAGTCTCACTACCATACAATAACACAGGCAACAACACACCCTCATGTAAGACTCTAGCGCACTCAAGACTTAGTCCCTTTACATTCACCAACGATTTAATTGCACCAGCCACCTTCCTGCCATTCACAACTTTCCTACTACACTCTGCATCATCCGCTCCCTTCTCATCCAACACATACCCTAAATATTTAAA
>JABUQX010049067.1:10000-17653 GCA_015478945.1 Trachelipus rathkii | reverse complement strand
TAAATTCCCCGTAAAATGACGTCAAATCTTTTAAATGTCCATATATAACAATATATTATAACTATATAAATATAAACCCGGAAATAATACTATAATATTATACCTAATATACAATTACTTATATATACATATATACTATAATATACTATACTATAATATAACTATATATATACTATATATACTATATATATCATTACATATATAATATAATTCATAAATAGGCGGATAAGACCCTTACATAATTGAATAAATTATTCATCATACTTTCAAACAGGGCTGCAGAGTGGGCAAATTTTTTTCCGGCTCCATCATTTTAACCGACTCCTGCTCCGACTCCGGATCCCGGTCTCCGGCCTCTATTATATTTAAAATCACCCGGCATCCACACTCCTGCCCGGGCTAAAACTATATCTAATATATTAATACATATATTATACATACATATATATATACTATATATATATTACTACCATATATACTATATATTATATATATAATCATAATATATATAGGTTCGGATCCGCCGCCGGCTCCGGCTCCCGGCATTTTACAGATTGTCTCGCTCCAGCTCCCGGCTTCGTGCTCCGGCTCGTGCTCGCTCGCTCCGGCTTCCACTCCTCTCTTATAACTTCATCTGCATTTAGAGTTATGAAAATCCATTAATTCTGTTACAAAATTTGATGGTATTATGAAATGATGTCATTAACTTAATAAATAATTAAATGTATTAACTTAGAATTAAAAACAAAAATATTCTTTAAGAAAATAAGATTTAAGAAAATTCAGCAAAGGTAATTAACTTTCTTCCTACATCTATAATTAATTCCTCTTTGAACTATGAACCTGCCTGTTACATTTACATAATAACGTTTTTAATTATTATTTTTCTTTAAAATCATAAAAATTAATTAGTGTCCGCTTTCATCTAAAGTTGTAAAATAATTCCCTCATTGAATATGAGCTGCCTGAATAATGTAACAATTTATTCAAAAAAGATTTTTAAGTATATAATATAATTATATAATTACTATATATATATTATATAAATATATTTATATATATATATATTATATATATTATATATATAGCTTATATAATATATATATATATATATATATATATTATAATATATATATATATATAATTCACTTTCATCCTAATTTTAAAATAATTCTCTTTGAACAGCCCGGACCATATGTAATATAAATTTTATTCAAAACAATTGTTCGTAAAAATAAAACTTCATTCAATAAAAATTTATCCTACTTAACCTATGTCCTAGATCCGATTTTATTATTTAAAGCAGAAAATAAGCTTTCGACTTTCACTTGTTCACTTGAATACGCAAAGCTGTAATTGTGCAAGCGTCACTTCCGTGCAAAACATTTAAGGCTAGCAATTATTGCCTCTTAACTGTAACTTTGATTTCGGCATCCAATTTCTCAGTGTGCGCGAGCCGTGCTGAGATCTGCCTCCCTTGATCTAAATCCGACTATATAATTAACTATCTCAAAGGATTTTAGCGGTTGAATGTCTTATTACTGGCTCTACTCTCTTTTAATTGGTGCGAGACATTCGCTTATTCTCACTACACAATTTGCGAGCGTGATATCTCTTCAACATTTTGACATCCTCTAACTACTTCATCTTGACTCAGAAGATACACAACAGCGAGTACTCACTAAACTTACCTGTAAGCTACTTCTGCACTCCTGATCACACAAACACGCCATCAATCAGTGCTCTCTACGATCCATTCTTAATCCTCTACTGTCACTATAGCAAAGAGCGATCCTTGCTTTGTTCTAATATATCAATCTTCGAGTTCTCAGAGAGAGTGCCTGCATCGCTCATCACAGTGTATGCGTCGACAAATGTAGGTTATTCAGTTAACTCTTTCCCTTCTTTTCATGGAATTTTTATGTCATATGCTTAAAATTAACTTTCTCTGATAAAAATTTTCATACAGTCGAGTCCTTCTGATTGGAGTATTTTTTTGTTGAAAGTATGGTGTTTTATAATTCTTCGAGGGTTTCGATTTGTTCCCCACTGACTACAGCAGAGATAAATTTTTCAGGAAGTACCGCGCACCCATCATACTACTACATAAGCTTTTAGTTTGCAGGAACACTCCTTCTTAGAGCATATGATCCAGATGTAACTTCCCCATCTTGTCTCTTGACCTAAGATTGACCACTTTTTCCGCTTTACATCTTCAGAACTTCCATTAATTTTGGGTCTTGCTGCTTTTCTATTTGTCTCGCCTTTCTTATCAAGATTTGCTGTGATGAGTCATTGTGAGACCATCACGCCACTTCTAACTGTAAGTTTGGAGCTCCACATTCTCATAGCATTCACGCATCAAACTATAGTTCTTTTATAGTTTTATCAAGTCATCTGAAAACAACTATTACTTCTTCCATTTTGGCATTCAATAAATCAAGTAATCACATTTACCAGCTTCCTGTTACTCACCCCTCATCATCCTTATTTAATTTTTCAATAATACTGATCATGTTTGATTTATCTGTTATAAAGCTAATTACTCGCCTCTGTTATCTCGAGTTTTTTAAAACGTCAGTAACAAATTCTGGGATATATTCGCTGAAATGTTACGGTATGTATCTGTACTGCTAACGTTTTCAAGAAATATGTTTTTTAGGTGAAACCTAATAATATTGGCAAAATAATTTGGTTCTGCCCATGTGGAAGCATCCATTTTAAATGCATGGAGCGTCCCTTTAAGCAATTTTGTTATTTTTATGCTTATCCGCTTCTTCTAGAACTATTTTACAAATATTTCCCGGTCTAAAGGACTTCCAGTTTCTAACCAGTCTCCACACAGTGCTTTAATCCCTGGTTCTGTAACGAAAACGGAATGTCACCAAAATTAGATATTTTGGTAAATTGTATTTCTTGAATTTTTCCAACTTTGACATGAACAGGTAACAAAGTTTTTTGGACTGAAAATTTCACTTTAGTTTGACATCTTTAGATATTAAAGGTTTATCACTTCTACCCATTTCTGACTATCACCATATTGCTTTTTTCAACCAATTGAAAGGGGCCAAGGTGCTGGCTGAGAGTGTAGTTAAATGTTGGCATTAATTTTACACAACGCAGCATTCCATAGTATGCATACTTGCCCCCAATGATAGTAGCTGGAAGTTAGGTACAATCCCCTTTCGTGCCAACGCATCGTAACTGGACTGATTATTCTCATCAATTGACCAAACTGAAACTACTACTAATCCTATCAGACGCGTGCAGCTAACCATCAAGAGTAGCGTGGAGTGTGCGATTTTTGTTTTAGTTGACATATCTGCTGTGTGACAGGATTTTAACATAAATTGACAAAGTGTATCTATAGAAGTACTAGAATACCTTTTTTATTAGGTGATAATAAAAATATGCACAAGCCAAATTTCTGATAAAGAAAATAGCAATCATTACTCATATCAATTAATTAGCCTAACACCTATCTATATATAAATATATATAAGATATACCTATATACTTCCTATTGTATCAGCGTTATATTAATAATACTATATACTATAGGTATATATATCTATTCATACCAAATAGTTCAACTATAGTATATATTAAATTATTATAATATATATATATAATATATATATATATATATATATAGTATTATATTATATATATATATATAATATAATAATATATATAATATATATAATATATATATATCATAATATATGTATATATTAATAGTATATATATATATATGTATAATATATATATAATATATATATGATATATATTTATAATATATATACTATATATATATATATTATATATATATATATATCTATATATATAATTGAATACAAGATTGGGGAGTTCCTGGTCAATATCATTTATACATATATATATATATATAATATATAGTATAATAAATATATAATATTATATATATATATATAATTATATATATATATTATTAGTTATATATATTATCCTTTTATATTGTATATTATATATATATATATATATTAAAATATATATATTATTTATATATAATATATATATATTCCATGAGACTCATATATTATATATATATATATTATATATATAGTATATATATATATATATACTAAATATAGATTAATATATATATGTAATTGGAATACAAGGAAATGGAGGTTGATCTCCTCGAATACATATTATAGTATATATATATATATATATAGTATATATACTATTTATATATAAATATATATAGTATATATTATATATATAATACTATATATATATATATACTATATATTACTAATAGTATATATATATATATATATATATATATATATATATATATATATATATATATATATATATATATATATATATATATATTATATATATATAATTATATATATATGAAACTATACTATACTATATAAATATAAGATAATATATATATATATGTATATAATATATATATATATGTATATAATATATAAAAATAATATATGATACATATTATATATAGTATATATATATATATATTATTATATATATATATATATATATATATATAACTATATTATATATATAACCTGTAGTAATAAAATTAATAATTACCTAATTTTTGTATTTACCGAAGCCGGAGCAGCCTCTTTTTTGCGACTCCGGCTCCGGCTCCAGGTCCCCCTAAAATTTCGGCTCCGACTCCTGCTCCGGCTCCGACTCTGGCTCCGGCTCCAGTCCCTCAAAAAATTTCTCCTCCGGCTCCGGCTCCGCAGCCCTGATTGTCCAAGCGAGTTCTAAAGACAGTCAGTGAATCGTTGGCACGGAAGATGAAGTACAGTTAAAAGTCGATAAGGTTACCAAGATGGTGGTAAAAATAATTAACATCATCATTAAGTAAATAGTTTGTTAAAGATCCTGTTGAGAGGGGCATTATTGTGGGGACCATCGTGTAAACTTGTGATGGCTATTGAAGGATCTTAACTTGGAAGAAACCAGACTTGTTGTTACGGATTAAGTTCAAGAGTGAAGACTCGGGCAGCGGGTGGTCCGATTGAAAGGACCAGTGGGTAGTTTGAACGTCTCGGCCATGGACACAGAATGTTCCGGTGTGGACTTGTTATTGATTGTTGCTGTAATCCTGGTGGAACGGATGGAACGGCGCCTCTTTTCCTTGTAGACATTCGCTGGCAGGGAAGGCGCTCTTGTTATTAAGGAATACAGTTCAGGGTTAATTTGGAGTATTTAGTATTGTAGTATTCTCACTATTTTAATTGTTCATGCTTGATAGATTTACTAGGTTAGTTATAGGGCTTTTAATTTACCTTTAGGAATTTCGTAATGAATATTTTGTACTGTGATATTAAATATATATTTAAATAGCCCTTAGCAGTTTTTGGACCTAATTACGAAGAACTCGTCCAGTTATCGAACTCACATCCGGTTGCAATATATATATAATACTATATATATATATTATATATAAATATATATATATTATATAATATATATATATATATATATATATATAATATAATAGATATATTATATATAATTATATAATATATATTATATCATATAATATAAATATGTGTATATAAAAAACACTCTTATATATATATATATAACTACTATAATATATATATATATATATATATATATATATATATATATATATATATATATATATATATTTATATATATATATATTATTATATATACATATATATATATATATATATATACTGATATTATATACTTATATATTATAGATATATATATATATATATAATAATATATTATATATATTTATTTATAGATATATAAATAATATATAAGTATATATAATTATATATATATATATAAATAATATATATATTATATATATATATTATATATATATATATAATTCATATATATACTATTATTAATAATATATATATATATATTCATACTAATATATATATATAGATAATAATATATAGTATATATATATATAATATATATTAGTAGTATATAATATATATATATTATATATATATATATAATTTATATAGATATATATATATAGTATTATACTATATATATATATTAATATATATATATATATATATATATATATATATAATATTTCTCTTGGCATTTATTACATCTTACGTATCATCTTTTCTCCATTGAAGATGATCTGTTGAAGTAGCTTGTAAGTGTTTATCGTTATTATTATTCCTCGTATTTATAAAAAAAAAAAGAAACGAAAAGAAAGAAAACCATACACCTAATGGGAAAAATGAAATTATACCTGAATTTTTTATTCTATAACTAAGATCCTAAACTTGATTGCAGCTTGGCTGCTATAGTGTTTGTCTGTAGCCAGAGGTGCTGTCAGTAAAGATATATTTGAGGAGTTGCAATAGAATCTGGAATAAGTGATAAATAGAGTAGTTCACTAAAACCGGAGCTAGAATTGATGATTTTCAAGAATTTGATGCCAGAATCGGAGACTCACAGAGAGACGATACAGAATTTTTATTATGATTCATTCATTCTACCAGATTTAATTTAAAATTTCAACTAATGGGGAAGTTTTTCAATGCATATTATTGTGCTGATATATTTTAAGATTCAGATTCTATCTCCTTGTTTTTTTTATTATTACTATTCTGTTTCTTCTTAATTTTATTACTCTTTCTTTATAATTTCGATATTGTTATTTTTTGCTTCTTGAGTTTATTTTTATTGTTGTTGTTGTTGTTGCTGTTGTTGTTCTACTTTACCCTCTATTATTATTATTATTATTATTATTATTATTATTATTATTATTATTATTATTATTATTATTATTATTATTATTATTATTATTATTATTATTATTTATTATTTTATATTCAATCTAAGTTGATATTATTATTTTATTATTTTGTGTTGTTTTGTTTATTATATTTTATTTCCTTATCCTTTAAACCGTACTCGTCTTTATTGTTATTGTTCGTTCTATTGTTATTGTAGGACTGAGATTTAATTTCTTTAAAGAGGTTTCTTTTTCTATTTTTATATCTTTTCTATTAAACTTTTCTTCCTTAATAACAGGCTGAAAATGGCCTCTTTCAAGAAACTTGTTCTCTTTATGAACGAAATTGTATTTTAATAAAGCAACCTTCATTGAAAAAGAAGAGAATGTTCTCATCGAAAACTTTAAGCTATTTGTTTTGCAAAAGATATTAATTTGGATTTTATGTTCAGAATATCTATGGAAGAGATAGTATATAAGATTCACATAAAAATTAACAGTAAGTCATGGATATATTCAGAGAAGGAATAATTGTTATAATAGAGACGTATATCTAGATCTAATGTAATTAACTTTAAATTAAAAATTGTACTCACGGGAAAGAAAGGATTGGAAAGATTTACAAATCTACGCCCAGGATAGATGGAGCTGAAAAGCTTTACAAACCTACACACAGTATAGATGGAAATGTATAGCTTTATAAACGCACACTTGACATAGATCGGATTCAAAAGCTTCAAAATTATATACCTGTGAAAGATAAGAGTGAAAAGCTTCAAAAATAAACACCTCGAATAGATAGGATTGGAAACTTTTCAAATGCACGCCTTGAAAAAATGGGTTGAAAGGTTTTACTAAAGTATACCTGG
>JABUQX010049067.1:0-5000 GCA_015478945.1 Trachelipus rathkii | reverse complement strand
ATACTATAATATATATATATATAACGTCAGCTGGCGGCTTTTTGGGGTAAGGCAGAGTAGGCAACGCCCTACTTGCCTTAGTGACCCAATATTGAAAGTCAGCGATGATATATATATTATATATATATATATATATATATATAATTATATATATAGTATATATATAATAATATATATTATATATATATATATAATTATATATATATATATGTAACTATAATATATATATTATATATATATATATAATATATATATATTATTATATATTATATTATAATTATATATATATATATATATATATATATATATATATTTTATATTATATATATTATAATATATATTAATATTATATATATTATATATATATATATATATATAATATATATATATATATATATATATATATAATGAGTTGTCGATTCGGAACCTAGCTTTAAGATGCCGTAATCAATTTCTACTCGATTCCTTTTTATAGTAGCGATCGGGTGGCAATTGGTTAATTCTCGGGAGTCAAAACAAAATAGTTCCTTATTCTCTATAGGGCAGCACTTTGGATGTGCCTGACGAGTCAGTATCAGTCATTTTTTTGAATAATCTCCATTTAAATTGCATTAGCAAGAAATAATAAAATATTATTAATAATAATTTAATATTAACTATTATAATTATTTTATGCTGAAGGATAATGATTGAACTAATTGATTCCTCAATCATTTATATATCTATTGACTCACTCTGAGAGTCGGAGAAAACGCGTCTGACTCAAATTCTTTCTCGACGACGATATAGGTTGCCTCTGACTCAGATCATTTGCTATATTTTCATGTTATTAATAATAAAGATTGTGTGTGGGGTTCTATTTGATAATAATAACGCTTTTCATATTATTTTTACTTCTGATTTTTGTGTTTTTAATAAAAGTGAGCTGTTAGTTTTGTAAATACGGGAATATTGGAATCGTATTCGATTTAAGTTTCATAAAAAATTACTAAATTCTTTTTTGAATGTTGTAAGCCTATTGAAATTCAAATGTTAGAAATGTGCAATACAGCGAATGATTCGTATTGAATCTATTCATTCTCTTACATTGGTCCGCTAGTATATATATATATTAATATTATATATAATAGTAATATATTATATATTACTATTATTAATATATATATAATATATATATATTATATATATAATATATATAAGTATAAATATATATATATATCTATTATTATATATATATATATATTTATATTATATATATAATATCTTATATATATATATATATAAATATAATATAATATAGAAATGAAAAAATTAAAGAAATTTGCTGCAGAGAGAACGAAAAATTTATCTTCTTTAATAATAAAAGTGAGTAATATCTATATATATATATATATATATATACTATTATATCATATAATATATATATATATATCATATTATATAATATATATAATATATATATATATATCTATATATATATTTATATTATCTTTTATATACTGTATATAATATATATATAATTATATTACTATATATATATATATATATAATCTATATAATATATCATATATTATATATTATATATATTATATATTTATCGTATAATATGCAAAATATGTATATTCTTTTTTGACAACGAGCCGCCCCACTGATATTTAATATATATTAATATTAATATCTATATATATATATATATATATTTATATATATATTATATATACTATAATTATTGTTATATATATACAATATATATATATATATATATATTACTATATCTACTTATATCTATTTATATATATATATATATTATATATATATATATATATATATATATATTTAGTATCTTTATTATATATATATTATATTATATATATATACTTATATTTATATAAATATTTATACTTTCTTCGTGAAATTATAATAGCCAATTATATATATATTATTCTTATTATTTAATATATTTTCATTTATATTTATATATCTATATAATATTATATACTATATATATATATAATTATTATATTTAATATATATATAAAAGGTATTATTTATAATATATATATATATATATATAAATCTGAATATATAATTAGATTAATTATTATTAAGTATATTATATATATATTTAATATATATTTAATTATATTATCTTTAATTTATATAATATATATATATAAGTATATATATATTTATAATATATATATTATATATATATATCTATATATTATTAATATATAATAAATTAAATAACTTTAATATAATATATATATTATATAATTATATTATTATATATAGCTTAGACCGGCCTTATTTTGCATGTGATTTTCTTAAACTGAAATTAATTTTCATCTTCCAACCTATCTAAGATTTTTTCCTACAATTCCAGTATAAATATGACTGCTATAGAGTTCAGTCATCAGATAAGGTATAAAGCGACCCCAAGGGGCTAAGAATTCCAGTCAACGAAAAGGGAATACCGTAATTCATATAAGATTACATTTCATACTTATAAGTTCTTGCTATATTTTTAGTACAGAACGTACATATATTAACGAATAGTTAACCTGTATTTTTATTATCGTAAGTAATTAATCGAATATAGATAGCGTTACCATCTGTATGGTAACTGATGACTGAGTCACTGAACTCTAAACAGAGTTGGTTAGGTAAGGTGTGTTTTTCACCTTTTTACAGAGTAACAGATTCATGTTATTATAATCGTATGAGGGTAGGCGTTCGTACAGCATATAGTACGTTTATGCTTTTTGTAGTGTTTTCTTTTGATGCAGTATAAGGGCATCAACATCGTTGCAGTCCGCTTCAAAACTATCTCGCAGCTTACGAAAGGATTACGAAATTAGTCTTATTGGAAATATAACAAACCAAATTGTAGGTTCAAAGCTACCATCAAATCGTCAAGCACTCAGTATTCTTTTTTTTTAATTTACGTATTGTTAAATTACCAATCAAAAAAAGTGCAGGGCTAGTTGTAAGGGAAGTTCTTGCATTTTGGGAAAAGACTAGAATTCCTACAAAACGAGCGGATAAGTATAAGGGCATCAACATCGTTTGCAGTCGCTAAATTCTGCGCTTACGAAGGATTTACGAATTACGTCTTTATTGGAAATATAAACCAATTGTAGTTCAAGCTAGCATCAATCGTCAGCATCGTATTCTTTTTTATTTACGTATTGTTTACATACAATCAAAAAAGTGCAGGGCTAAGTTGTAAGGGAGTTTGTATTTTGGAAAAGGACTAGATTCTACAAACGAGCGGATCATTGTGTTGAAAAGTCATATGCGCATTATATGAATGGCAAACCTACAAAACGATTAGTAGAGTCCAGATTGTGGAGTGGGCAAGCACATAAATTCACGCTATTTAGGTGATTTATTGATCTAGCTGAGAATGCGCTAATATTGTAAAAACAAGAGGATAAGATTTTTAATTTGCAACGATGAGAGGAAGAGTAGGTGCAGTGCTGGGCATTGGTCACCGATTAAGCATCGGAGAAAGAAACAGGAAGCATTGAAAGGAAAATGAGAGAAGAAGAGAATGAGGAATGGAAGGGAGCGATGATTCGCTTACGATATCATCGTCAGTAGTGATTGTGAGAAATTTGGCACGACTACTATATTCCTATCAGATACAGAATAGATTCAAGTCTACGTTGCAAGAGACGACAATACTTCTGGATGAGAGTCAAGTAGATTTTTTACTCCACGTTTGTCAGAACTCTATGACAGATGCCAAATATCCTCATCGAAATGCATGCATATCGCTATAGCTGCAGTACAAGCTTTTCAATTGAACACTGAAACCTTAATTGTTAATCGTTCTTCTTTGCAGCGTCGAAGAAAACATTTCAGGGAACAGAGACAAGAAGAAAAGGTTGACAGATTAGCCATAATTGTAACTTTTCAATGCAAAGAGCAATTAATAGGCATACCCAAAATCCAAACTGATCAGGCGGTTGTCGTTTACCAAGAAGTGGAAAATTGGGGTATAGAAAATAAATACAGGCGTTGTGTTTTAATCAACTGCAAGCACACAGGTCATAATGGTGCATGTAAAAACTCGAAATTGTTGACGTGATCACTCTACCTTACTGTGTCATCATATCTTCTAGATTATCTGAGAGCTTGTTTTAAACAGTATTGGAGTAATCTGGACCGCACGTTGAGTTTGTTTAAAAGATTTAGGGAAACCTTGTCGACCATAGATAAGAGAAAGTACCGTACTGGAGTAGTTTGCTGGAATTTTTACAAGGACAGTTACTTAAGAACGTATAGAGCTGATTACGTATTGCTGGAGTTGGCAATCATTCTCGATGTAGTCAACCAAAAAGATTCTCATTTCGCGTTCCACGCACGGTGGATGGCTTGTTATTATTTTTAACTGTATTTATTTCAAGACAATCGACTGAAAAAATGAGATGAAGTTCTCACAAGAATTGCACTTTTTATAACTTATTTAGGGTGTGGTTCCTAGCCTCTAGGGTCAAAGCTTCATATTGGTTCTCCATTTTTTACAAGATTATTGAGTTAGCGTAGATCCTGAATCTGTAGTCTGCTGTAAAAATTTTATAAATCATTTATAGTACTCTCACCGACAGTGCGCCATCCTCTTTCTGATATGCGGTGCTAGAATGAAGGAAGATGCATATAGTAAGGCGCAGAAACAGGATGCTGGTGACAAATAAAGATACATGTTAGTAGTAAGAGACGGAGACCAACTGTTTAAAAGAAACAATCTATCATTATTTCAGTTAATCGAGGATGTACTCTCAAGATTTACAATATTAAGTTTTTAAAATAAACGCCATCTACTTGGAAGATGATGTTAAACATGGGTTGCAAATAGTGAATAGCATTGTAGTTGTTAATGATGTTGCGGAAGAGGAGTTGAAACTAGTCAGGAATATTCAGAATATGTTCTTACAAGGACGAAGATGAATGGATATTCATATGGATTGTTAGTGAAGAAAGGAAAAACGTAC
>JABUQX010049065.1:0-37799 GCA_015478945.1 Trachelipus rathkii | reverse complement strand
AAGAAATCCATTTGAGGCTTCACTTCAGGAAAAGGGATAGAGAGAATGATGGGGAATAAGAGAGAGAAACTTGAGGGTTTAGAGAGATTTAGAGTAGGGGTTAGAGAGAGAGACATGGGGGAAGCGATTCTTTAAAAAAGGTTGGAACATCGAAAAAGTCGTTTGTTTGGGCCTGAGACCTCCTTAAGTAACAGCTAATGAAATAGCTCCTTTAGTAGTTGTTAGAGGCGCGAAAATTATATTGAGATAGAAGTTTTAATCAGAGAAGTGAAACCTGATATAGTATATTATTTTGACTATATTATATATTATATATATTATATATATTATATAATGTACAAAATTATATACTGTTTTTCTTTCCATTTTTTAATTATAATATGTAAAGACAAAGACAGGTTAATGAGACGAACAAAGGACGTTCTCACTTTCATTTAAAAAACATTCCACATCGCTGTGCAAAGGTAATGAGTGATTATTTTACATAATAATAATAATAATAATAAAAATAATATAATATAATATATAATAATAATAATAATAATAATAATATAATAATTCAATATTTAAAATATTTAAAGCCTGTTTTACTTTGTAATATTTTATTGTTTTAAAATAAAGATGTTTGCTATATCTCATGAAATATATTTGTTAATTATCTTTGAAATATTTATATATTGTAATTAATTATTATATTGCAATTAATACTTTTATTATTTTTAATAAAAATATGAATTGTAATATTGGAGAATTTTGATGTGTTTGTTTTAAAATGATTTTTTATGTATTCATGAAATAATTGGAACAATTATACTAATTAAAATTTACTTAATTATTTAATATTTAGTAAACTCATTATTGTAAAGAACATTTAATTTATAATGTGTTTTCCATTATTCTTTATTTAGGTTTTTATAGACTGTTTTTGGAATTTGAAGAATTTTAGGATGTAGAAATAAAAATTATCAGGAATTGCCGCGTTTAATCAACCTCCATCTGGTGTCAGACGTAAAGAGTCCATGTATCACCAGACTGCCTTCCTTGCATCAGGATATCGTGGCTGTAATCTCCTCATTCTTTGCAATGGTCATTGCCGACTTCGCGTTTAGCACCTAGTATTGGCGTTAGTTCGACTACAAAGATAATAGACCGTAAGGAACGGTCGAGGGATTGCGCTTATACGAACCAAAGGATTTTCTGTGTCCACAAGAGCCAATTGTCATAGCAATTCCGTGAGAGGTGATTTCTTTGTCACCAACAGATGACTTCAAATCCAAAAAACCTTTGTCAAGCTGTTAAAGGTGGAAAATCATTTCGACGTTCAGTGAGTACAAAAAATTAAAGTTTCACACAAAAAACCCATTTTCACACTTAAAATTAAATTAAAAGAAATTACACAAAGAGTATATGTTTATATTATCGTCTTAGGACTTTAATATACGTTATGCTTAATTTTGTGGCAATTTCCAAACACAAAAGGTGTTAAAATTTAAAGTAAACACAATTGTTAGTGTTTCTAATTTACAAAACAAATTTTTACAAATTGGTGTCGGATAAAAATCACCAAAATAGCCAACAGAAAAAGGAAAAGGCTACTTTATAAATTTGAAATAAAAGTGTGAAAATAAAAAAGTTTTAGAGACAATTTTTTAATATATAAAAAATATTAATAAACTAAATTTTGATTAGAGACATTATTGTCTTTTTTTTTTTCAATTGTTTTTTTTTTTGTTTTTTTTAAAGGCAAAAAAATATAAAAAAATAACATAAAGAAATTTAATTTGGATTGCATATTTCCTCCGTATTTGTTCCTAAAAGTGGAAGATTTTTTAAGTATACAATAGGAAATATGGTAATCACCCTTTTAATTAATTAATTTAATTAAAATTTAATTAATTTTTTTTATTTTACTAAAAAATAGTATAGACTTAGACAATCAGTTTAGTGAAAAAATTATTCGTTAATTATAATTAGTAAAGTAATTAGAGCTAGTCAAAGATTGCTAAAGCTCAAAAACAGTGACAGAATACAATACGACAAGTTAGAAAAATGATAAGTCAAAATAAGTGCGTGCGTGAATTGGTTATATTCATTCAATAAATATGAATCAATAGTAAAGGGGATAAGAGAAAAGGAGTTGAGGGATACTAAAAATCAGGCACTGAATAAGGGGTATTGCCTCCAGAGCAGGGGAAGGGAAATTGGTCGCTGAATGGGAGAAGTGAAGGGAAAGGGATTTTACCTCCAAAGGAGTAAAGTGAGGGATTGATATCTCGGCCCAACTGTCCCCCATTTCTTCGTTCATTCTTACCCCCGTTCATTTCTGAGTTCATTTTTCCCTCTCTCATTTCTTCCTTTTATCGCGCGGTATCATACGCATACACAAACAACACACACACACATCGTTTTATATATATATATATATATCGATTTTGTTTTTATTAATAATAAATTTATTAATTACTTTTCATTAATTATTTTTGATTAATTATATTTGTCGTAGTCCCGCGAATATTTTCAGGTGGTAAAAATTTCGGTTTATATTTTTTAACCTGTTTTTTTAGAAAATTTAAACTTTCGAAACTTAAAAGGCCAAAAGTGTTTTTTTTTCTTTTTTTTTCAGTGAATTAAAAAATAAAAATGTTTTTTTTTTTAATTATCGAAATTTTGTGATTTAACAAAACGTAATTAATAATTATCAAAGTGAGGTAAAACCTTTTAGACAAGACCCTAGACCTTTCAGAAAAGGTCACTAAGACCAAAGGTCATCAAGAGACACCCGAGGTCACCCGAGGTCAACCGGGGTCACCAGGGGTCACTAGGGGTCATCCAAGGTCAAAAGGTCAAATCAAGGTCAAAAGGTCAAGAAAAGGTCAAAAAAGGTCACGGACCTAAAAATTGCCCTGATTGACCCTAAATACAGAAAATTATTTTATTTTGACCTAAAAACATTAGAAATTGTTTTCTTTGACCTAAAAAATAACAGAATTGTTATATTTAGATCCAAAAATTGAAAATTCATATTTTTGACCTGAAATATTATTCTACTGCAACAGAAATTTTAGAAACCACAATTTATAACAGAATTGTATATAAATTGATTGATTCTAACTTAGAAAATATTTAATTAGAAAAACAATAAAAAAACTGAACAACTTTGAAGAACATAGAAGAACTTTGAAGAACAGTAGAACAAATAAAGGGGTAAAACCTTTCGACAAAGAGAACAAAATTAGTTTAACTTTAACGCAATAGAAGTAAGGGAAATTAAAAATAGTACTTGTTGGTAAATGCCAAGAGGGATTTAGAAAAATTATTTTTATTTGTTTCAAGAATTGCAGCGGAAATACTTAAATTTTATAGAGAATATATGTCTAAAATTTAGAACTATAGGAACTTTTTAAATCCTTTTGAAAGATGAAACTGATTTTGATTCTTTTCAAAGTTTGCTAAAGTGATTAAATTTTTAATTTTTAAAGTTTATGGCCATTAAACCTGTAAATATAAATTAATAACGTAAAATCGAATAAAAAATATCTTAATTTATTTAATTAAAAGTAATAACTAATTTAAAATTCTTTTGTTTGAATTTAAATAGAACTTCACATATTTTTTGAACATAGAAAATTTTTTGAAAAATATTTGAAAAATATTTTTAAGACTTTAGTTTTTTATAATTTTTTGAAACAGTTTAAGAACTTAGTTTTTTTTTAATTGATTAACTTGAATTAATTAACAATTAATCATGACTATGCCTGAACCAATAGTCTTTACCGTCTTCGTATTTTCGACATTGTTTCTCATTCTCTGCTACCTGGTTCAAAGGGCTATAGCCGGACCAGTTGACCCTAATGGAGCTTCAGGAGGAGCTGAAGGGAATAATACAGACTTAGAAAATAATGATTCAACAGAGAACAAGGATGAGGACATGGATAATACAAATAAAGAAGACAATGCAGAAAATGTTAATCAAGATGAAGAACATGATGTAACAGAAATAAAGACTACGGATGAACAGAAAACAGAAGAGAATACAGGAGCAAAACCCAAGATAAGGGAACCCACACAAAAGGATATGGGACTTCCTCCAGTATATCTACCTCCTTCTAACATTGATACAATGTCGTTAAACCCAAATCAGAGAACAGCTTGGGACTGGCATCAACCAGGAAATACAGAAAATACAACAAGGATACCTAAGGTGCTCCAAAAGACAAATGTTTTGGACAATACCTTTAATATACATTTAAAGACAGCGGGGGCTACTCCCCCTTCAAATAAAAAGAAATCTTACCCTTCCTGGAATGGCCAAACAGAAATTTTTAATAATAGAAGTGAGTTTAGTGAAACTTGGGGTCAGAACAAACCAAGTGAAACTCTATATGGAGAACAACCTCAGAATCCGTGGGGACCATCCCAAAATACTTTAAATAATCCTTTAAATATGCAGCCACCTTACACAGGCTGGCAACAACCCATTCCTACAATGCAACCAGGTTACAATCCATATCCATATGGACCCCCTTATGGAGGATACTATCCAAACGCTGCGTATGCCCCTCCATTACCAGAGTTGGCTAAAGAATTAAAATTGTATGGAAGAAATACCAAGACACAAGCTTGGGTGGGAATTAAATTTGAGGATTACCTTTCTACGTTACAAGAGAAGATACGTACGTTAGGTTTAATAACTGAAAGACAGAAAATAGACTATGCTAAGACCACCATCTCTTCTGATTTCATATCCGAGGCCCGCCAGTATATCTTGAAGGATAGCAGCTTCTCTAGGTGCAAGACCCTAGAGGACTTTTTGATTCAATTGAAGATTTTTCTCAAACCAGAAAAAACCGAGACAATCTTCTGTTTATTGAAACAGTTCATGAAATTTCAAAGGAGACCACATGTAACTCTTACTGAATTCATGTTGGACTTGAAGAATCTCCTTTGGGAATACCAGAGAAAACTTATAGATATTGAGACTTCCTTTGGATTTACTTCTCAACAAATAAATATCTTAATAATGACTAAGATTTTAGAGAGTATGGAAGAGCTCAGAGATCACAGAAGACTTAGAGAAAAAGTCTTAAAAGTCTTTAATCCAGACTTAAGTTTCGTAGAAATTTTAGAGAAACTTAGTCAAATAGAAGAAGGAGCCTTGTTCCAAACTAACCATAGAGCAGAACAAGATAGAAGAAATACAGCTAGAGTATTCTATACAGAGAATAATAGCACTAATAACAGTGATACTAGAAAAGAAAGAACTGTGTATAACCCTTCCATGAAGAACAAGAGCATGGAATGGAGGAATAAAAAGAATACTTCTAGAAATTCAGGAAAAAGGACAAGCCCTTCTCCAAATATCAGATCTAATAAGGGAGTAGTTAAGAAACTCTCCAGTAAAGAAATAAAGTCCATGGACTATTGCCTAAAATGTGAATCTTTAGGCCATCATTCTCGAAACTGTGGTTGGAATACCACATACTGCAGAGTATGTAGAAAGTTCCATGCCCGGGGTTCGACGTCTAATTGCAAGAATGCCCCTGTATGGATACCTAATGAGAATGAAAATAATATGGTAATACCATATAATAACCCCACTGATTTTGATAATGGGATCAAAGCTCGAAGAGTCGAGACTAAAAATGATTCAAATGCTAGGAATCCAAACTCTTACTCTAAGAATGAGCGTAGCTATCAAGGTAAGAGTCCCAAGAAAACAACCAGAGTTCATCTGATTTCTAATCATCAAGCGGATCCAGAACATGAAGAAATATCTGGAACTGAAGATGAAGAAGAAGAGAACGAACAGTTTTTTCAACCCGATCTCTCAGAAAGAGAGACAAATTTTTGATTCTAGGCAAAGATTTAAATGAAGAAATGGTAAACAGAACAGTAATTAAAGAAAATACTTCAAGCTTAAAGAAGAGAGGTGTTTTAGTAACCCCTCTAGTTTTTTTGGTGTAGGAATTAGACCCCCAAAATTGGGATGTCATTATTTTTTGTCAATATTTTTGACTCCAACAAAAGGTCAGAACGAGGTTGAAGTGCATAGCCTATTAGATTTAGGAAGCACAACCTGTTTGATATCGTTGGATAGATTAAAAGAAATAGAAAGAGAAGGAAGATTCAAACTGTCTCTTAAAGAGGCTAGTATTATAGTCCAAGGGATTGGAACTCAGATGATCCATCCTATAGGAGAAGTTGATCTACTTCTAAGGCTACACCAAAAATATTACCCAGTTACCTTTTTAGTATGTAAAACTGAAAGCACTGGAGCTTGGAATGGAATTTTATTAGGTACAAGTCTTTTAGCTACTTTACCTATAACCATAGACCTTTCTTCATCGCATTTAAATCTTAAAGAAGGAACTAATGAAATTAAAGTCAGAATCTTTGCCAAATTGGGAAGCTTTTTTCTCATGAATCAAGCTAAAAAGATAACTAAGAAAGACAGAATGATTAATAATCATAGAAAAGATTCCAATAGGAATGATAAGTTTAAATTAAACAATTACAGTGATAATTGTAAACCATTAATTAATAAAGGCTCCATTCTTGGAAAGCCTACACAGAAATTAATTAATAAAGGCTCAATTGAAAAGCCTATACAGAGATTAATTAATAAAGGCTCCATTCTTGAAAAGCCTACACAGAGATTAATTAATAAAGGCTCATTGGAAAAGCCTACAAAGAGAATTATTACTAAAGGCTCATTGAAGAAGCCTACAAAGACAGAAATTACTACAGGTTCATTGAAGAAGCCTACAAAGATAGAAGTGAATGAAAATTCCGTTGTTCGTCAAAAGAACCAAGAAAATTCACAACTTCCTCCAATAGAGGAAGGACCCTTAATAGCAGATGAAGAAATAGAAGTACATTTGTTATTAATAGAAGAAACAATGGCACCTGCTCAATCTTATGGTTATTTGAAAGTCAGACCTGAAGAATAAAAGAGATTTGGAATTGGAAAAGAAGTGTTTAATAACACCTGCTTTTTCCTTAGGGCCATTATATTTTGCTATATTTTGCAAACTCGGTATGCCCAGTTAGAAACAATGAAGTCATTTTAAGTTATATTAACCTAAGTGACAAACCTTTTTATTTAAGAAAAAATAAAAATATAGGAAAATGTCATCCTATTTTAGAACTCATTGAAAAAGAAGATTTTAATAAAACTGCAACTGCTACAGAAAATAAGCAAATAGGTTCTACTTGTATAGTAACCTGCTCAGAAAATTTTATCAGATAAACAGTTGAAAAATGCATACAGAGAGATTGTAACAGAAAATTTAAGTAAAGAAGAAGCAGATGTTTCTATTTTACAGAAACCTGAGCATTTAGAAGAACTTCTGATTTGTTAATGGAATATAAGGACGTTATTGCTCTAGATGATGATGCAGTTCCTGTATGTCCTATACAGAAGTTTGAAATAGAACTTACCCCAGATGCTCCAAAGATTATTTTTAGAAAACAGTATCGTCTCCCACATCGCTATCTGGAAGACATAGATAATTTTACAGATGCAGCTTGAAAAAAGGATATATTAAAGCTTGCTATTCGCCACATAGTTCACCTCTACTGGTGGTGGCCAAGAAAAACTCTAACAAACCTCGTGTTTGTATAGATTATAGGCACCTGAACTCCTTCAGTGTCCCAGATGTGTACCCACTGCCCTCAATAGACGAAATATTTTCGTCCCTAGGCGGCAGTACGATTTTCACTAGTTGTGACTTGATCGACGCGTACCATTCCCTCGAAGTCGAGGAGGAAACACAGAAATTAATGGCTTTCCGTACTAGGAAAGGATTATTCTGCCCAACCAGATTATTATTTGGGCACCGCAATGCTCCAAGTACCTATGCTAGGACAATGCAAGTCGCGTTGAACCATTTATTAGGACCTATTGCCCAAGTATATTTGGATGATGTCTTAATCATGGGTAAAAATAAGGCAGAACATTTTGAAAACTTAAAGAAAGTTTTTACCGCATTTAGAAAAAATAAATTGCGAGTTAAATTGACTAAATGTCATTTTCTACAAACTTCAGTTTTGTATTTAGGATTTAAAATAGGAAGAGACGGAATTTCACCAGATCCAGCGAAGATAGAATCGATGAAGAGTTTCGTCCCTCCAACAAGTGTTAAGGAAACACAATCCTTATTAGGATTTTTCTCGTATTTTCGCTTTTTAATTAGTGACTTTGCACTAATTGCGAAACCATTATATAACTTAATAAAGAAGAGTGTTAAGTTTGAATGGAAAGAAGAACACCAAAAAGCATTTGAGCTCTTAAAGGAGAAACTGGTTGTTCAACCTCAGTTAACTTTCCCAGACTATTCCAAGCCATTTTTCATAGGTACAGACGCCTGCGACTATGGAATTGGGGGTGTTCTTTATCAAATGTCAGACGATGGCAAAGAAAAGCCATTGTCATTTGTTTCAAGAGTGTTAAGAGGCAGTGAACTCAACTATGATATTATAGAAAAGGAGTGTTTAGCTGTTGTCTTTTCACTACAGAAGTTTAAGAATACAGTGTTTGGTTACCCCATCACTATATTAACTGATAACCAACCTCTTTGCTTTATATTTCGCAACAAGCAACAGACAGGGCGCCTAGCCCGGTGGAATTTATTTGTTAATAGTTTCTCACCAACTATAAAGTATAAGACGGGAAAAACTAATATCCCGCCAGATTATTTGAGTAGACATCCAGCAAAAGCTCCAAACGTTTATTTCTTTAAAGGAGAAAAGAAACCGGTGCTACCAAGAAAAGATTTTATTCTAACGAAAGAAACTTTCAATAGGGAACAAGAAAATTGCCCTAGATTAAAAGAATTAGTTAAGTGGGCTAAGGAAAACCCTAAAACTTATCCACATATTTTCCATAAGAAAGTATTGTACTATGCAACTAGAAAGGAACCTTATGTAATACAAGTACCAGATAGCATGATCTACTCAGTTATAGATCAGTGCCATTCTTCACTTGGAAGTGGGCATGGAGGACAACAGAGGACTGAAAAACGAGTTCGAGAGAGATACGTTTTTCCTCATCTAAGTAAGTTAGTAAAGGAGTACTGTTCTCAGTGCGTATCCTGTGCTAAGGTTAAAGGTCCAAGGCCTCCAAAAGCAGAAATAAACAGATGGCCTCTTCCTTATACTCCGTTTTCTAGAGTACATGTGGATAGTATAGGAAAACTTCCCACATGTTCGATTTCAGGAGCCAAACACATTCTCGTCTTCCGAGATGTTTTAACACGCTACTGCGAGTTAGTGGCCTGTAAATCAAGAACAAGCCAAGAATTTGCTCAAGCTTTACAAGAAAGAGTGATATGTCGGCATTCTAGTCCAGAAATACTAGCTTCAGATAATGCCCCAGAGTTCACATCAGCTGCGTTCAAAGAGCTGTGTAAAGCTTGGAGGATAAAAAAAGTCAATATTCTGCCCTACAAACCAAGTCAAAATGGTGTAGTTGAAAGATTGAATGCAGATATTGAAAATTTCCTCCGTCATTTCGTAAAAGATAATCATAGAGATTGGTCCAAATACTTATCTTTTGCTCAAATAGCAATTAATACATCGTATAATATCGATCAATTGGATCATCTCCACATTTTGTCCTGCATGGATATCTAAAGAGACTTCCCTACGAGATGCCTGATTATGTCTCTCCATTTACAAATAAATCGGAAAATAGAAAATTCATATCAGATGAGGTAGATGTCGTAGTGGAAAGAATGGAAGCTATCAGAGACTTAGCTAGAGAAAATCTAGAAAAAGAAACAATTAAAGCTATGGAACAACAGCACAAACATGCCACACAAAGAGAATTGAAAGTGGGCGATTATGTTTTTGTAAATGCTGTCAAAAAACCAGAGCAAAGTTCAAAGTTGAACAAAAGATTTGAAGGCCCTTTTATTGTAAATCAAATAAAGGAGCCAAATAAGCTTATGCTTTCGTGTTTAAATTCAACGAAATTATTTCCGGTTCACCGGGATAATGTGAAGATAATTCCAGTTGAAAAGATTACGGAATCTCATTTTTCATTTGATAATGATGAGATTTGGAATCCAGATGCAATTCAAGAAACGTTGGATTCCCCAAAAGATACAACAGAAAGAACAACAAGAGTGGAACCTGAAGAAGTAGATCGACAGGAAGATGATCAAGAATCTCCAACCACTTCTTCGTGGATTCCCCCTAATTTTTATGATGAACAAAACGTTATATCAGAGGATTCAACAAAAGAACAGCAGAATCCTGTAGTAGAAACACAAACTTCTTGTAATCAATTAATATCTGATACTCCTCAAGGAAGTAGATTGATAAATTCTACTCCCCAAACAAGAACTCAAGTAGGAGGATATAGACCGTCTCTATCACCAATCAGACAAGAAGATTCAGACAGTTCTGAACATGAGGAACAGCCTGTCATTGCAGAAGTACAAGAGGATGCTTTGGTAACACCACTTGCAGATGGAACTGTAGGGGATAATGTATGCCAAGTTCTGAAGCACTTCCCAAAGATGATGAGGTAACACCTCCAGAGGAATTTATGGATTTATCAACATCTGAAGGCACAAGAGATGATAGGAAAGAAGATCCGTCGTATAGACCTCACCAGCAATTCAGAGGTCCGAGGGATGTGGAACGAAGAGTTACAAGAAGTCAAACAAGACAAAGAGAGCATGAATCTCTTCAATCTCTACCACCAAGAACGGAAGAAGCAACAAAGGAATCATCTGAAACAGAATTACAGAGACCGCCAGTTGTTTTGCCATTAGAGATGACTAGAAGAGGAAATAGACTTTACTATTTACCTCCTAAGAGTTAAAATCTCTTAGATTGTATAAAATTTTGTAAATAAATATTTTATTTTATTTTATTTGTGTTTATAACCTTTAGGTTTAAGTTTTTATATTTCTATTACAATATATTACACAAAACACATGTTTACACTTTTCTATTCTTTATCTTTTAGAATAAGTATATATATTTTTATTATGTCCGTTACGAATTCGGAAAAAATTTTTTTTTTGCCCCCAGGGGTCATTCTTTTCTTTTTGAAACTAAAAAAACCCATAAAAAAATAGAAAAATTTTAAATTTACGTTTCGTAAAATAACAACGTTTATATACTTTTATTTTTATTAATAATATTTTTTATTATTATTTTTTATTTTAAAAAGAAAACAAAATAAAAATCGAAAAATTTCGTTTTAATATTAGAATAATAAAAATATAATCAGCTTGTTTTTATTTTTATTTAATTTTAATTAAGTATTAGCATTCAGCTATATAATCAGTTTGCTTTTATTAATATTAAGAATTTTATTAATTTTTAATTTTAATTCAGAATTAGCCTTATGCTATAATCAGCTTTGATTGATTGATATTAATTAGCCTGATCAGCTTTTATTAATATTAATTAGCCCTATGCTATATAATCAGCTTTTATTAATAATAAGAATTTTTTATAATCAGAATGTTAATAATTTTAAGTTTTCACTTAAAGTTTTCTTTAATTTTAATTTTCATTTTAATTTTAATCAGAATGTTAAAAGATTTCTTATCTTTAGTTTTATTATCCAAGATCCAATAAACTTAATTTCATTTTATGAAGTTTATTTTATTTTAATTATTTAATTCCATTTATTAAAAACATATTAAACTTGATTCCAATTTTAAATTTTAAAATTAACGTAATTCTAGTATAATCATAGGTAACTTTAAAAAGAATTTAATACATTTAATTAATTATTTTCATTTTACTTTAATGAAACGGCGACCTACTTTATTAAATCGAAGTAATAATCATTTCAGACTGGAATGAAAATGTTACGTCCAGTTTTTGCACTACTTCTTTTATCTGCAGTCTCATCCATCTCCACTAATATTAATGAAGAAACACGAGTACTGCCAGGTATCATTTTGTATCACTCCGGTGAAGTAAATTTCATTGAAGGATATCTTGACTTGATTGTATCTTTAGAATGCCCATCAGAAATTAAAACTACTATTTATAGAACCACCAAAATGATAGATACTTTAAAAGATAAATTTTTGCCTGCGTTTAATGATAACTTTATTAATATTTCCATAAATCAACGAGCGCACAAATGGGAATTTCAACTCATTAAAATTAGAACTAAAGTAATATCCCTTAAATTAATTGAACTTAAAAGTTTACCCTGGATTCACTCTCAAACTAAATATAAAAGAGCCGCTTTTGAATTGGGAGGAGATATTCTTAATATTTTATTTGGTACCGCTACTGATAAACAAATCAAATTTTTAAGAAAAAAGATTAATATATTAGGAAATTTCGCGAGTACTTCAAATTTATTAGTTAATGAGCTTAAAGAACAGTTGAAGTCAAATACCCGAACATTAACAGAATTTCAAATTAACTTAACTTACAGAAATTAATTGAATACCAAAACAGATCACTTGCAACTCACAACATACTGAATCAACTAGGCAGTGTCAAATCATTACTTACATTAGTTGAACATTCAGTTAACAGTTTTACAATGATACATCAATTAGTTATCACATCATTGCAATTAGCTAAAAACAAGATAACTAATGATCAACTCTACTCACCCATCTTTTTGTTACCATATATACTAGAAATGACACAAACCACTAAATTACATCCTATCATACCATTAGAAGCGACAACATATCATTCATTTTTGACATACTCATGGACTATAAAATCAACCACTAACCCATTTGAATTAATTACACTAATTCCATTCATTTCAAATGAGAAATTTATTTCATATAAGTTAATTCCATTCCCAACATTCATTCCATTTAATGAAACTTCTGTTCGAATAATGTATAATACACCGAATAATTATCTTTTCGTTAATTATGGTCAGCGAAAATATACTTATTTGCGAAATTCGGTCCACGATTATTGTCGTAACATAGGGAAAACAGCAGTATGTCCTCAATCACAACCTTTTACATCTATTGATGACAAAACATGCTTGCTATCGCTTTTGCTTAACTATACTACTAATTTTTCTTCATGTCCTATAACTATTTTCAAATCGAAAGAACCTTTTACCGTAACACTAGGACATTTCACTATTATATCTTTTGCAGAAAAAGTTAGAGCTTCTATATCTTGTGAAAGACCTCATTCAGTACAGCATATTAATAATTTTATTTTTAATATCCCACATGGTTGTACTTTTACCTCTGCTAATTATCAATTTAAAAATCCCATTCATTTAGAGAAAAATATTTCATTAACTTCATTAATTGCTCAATCCGATAAAGTTTTGTTTAATTTTTTAACTCATGTTGCTTTACCAAATATCTCTGCAGCAATATTTCCAAAATTTCAAATAATGAAAGAAGTTCAGTGGAATAAGAGACTGGACAGTATTAATAATACCATCCACCCATTAACTCCTTACCTTTCTCAAGTTAAGTTAATCCCATATATTGGTGGAGGAACAACTAGTATTATTTTATTCATTTTCATCATAGTGATTATTTATTTGACTTGGTCTTATAGAAAAGCATTGTGTAGAAAATGTTTGAAAGAATTAAACCAAGAACCCCAAGATATTCCATTGAATAATATACCCATTTCAACCCTTCCATTAGAGGTAAACCCAGTTCAAAGTTCCTTACAGAATCAAATTGAAATTGAACCCTTGGTACAGCCTCCCATAAAATTTAGACAATCATTAATACCCAAACCTCCTATGCCACCACCTATTCCATATAGGCAATCTACTTCTCAAGAAGTGGAAGTATATTCTAACATTGCTAACTTGGACTAATATCCTTTCTATATGACTAATACCCTTTCTGCGTTTGTTTTTGAATTATAAGTTTATAGTACTAATGGAATTAAAATCCTTTGAATTTTAATTTTCTGAGGCAGAGTCCTTATTGTAAAATTTAGATTTCCCAATAAATAAAAATCAATAATTCTTTATTGCTTTGAAGATAAAATAATATTTCAAAAACAAACTCTGTTTCGAAATTAATATCTCAAAACATTAGCTCTCTTGCAACATTTTTTGTTTAACTAACTTTCCTCTTAATATCTTTTTTATGGCCTGAATCATCAGTTTGTTGAGCTTTTTGGTCGTAAAGTTGGCGCCAAAGATGTTGAAATCCGTCTGTGACTCAGTTCTCAATTTGGAAATATCTATTCCTAAAAAATCAATCTAGGAATCAATCTAGGAATCAATCTAGGAATCAATCTAGATTTATAAGAAATCCATTTGAGGCTTCACTTCAGGAAAAGGGATAGAGAGAATGATGGGGAATAAGAGAGAGAAACTTGAGGGTTTAGAGAGATTTAGAGTAGGGGTTAGAGAGAGAGACATGGGGGAAGCGATTCTTTAAAAAGGGTTGGAACATCGAAAAAGTCGTTTGTTTGGGCCTGAGATCTGCTAAGTAAAAAGCTAATGAAAATTAGTCCATTAGTAGTTTCATTCATAGGCGCGAAAATTATATTAGATAGGAGGAAAGAGACCAATAAAATTTGGTTGGTTATAATATAGCTATATTATTTTGGACGATAATCAGTATATATGTAATAATAAGTATATATATATATTCTTATATCTCTACAAAAGTATATACTGTTTTTCTTTCCATTTTTTAATTATAATATGTAAAGACAAAGACAGGTTAATGAGACGAACAAAGGACGTTCTCACTTTACACATCCACAATCACGCGGTGCAAAGTAATGAGTGAAGAGTTATTTTTAAATAATAATTAAATAATGATGAAATACAATAATAATAATAATAATAAAATAATAATAATAATAAAGATAATTCTGTAAACATATTTAACAGCCTGTTTTACTCGTTAATATTTATTGGTTTAAAGAATAAGATGTTGCTATATCTCATGAAATTATATTTGTTAATTATCTTTGAAATATTTTTTAATTGTAATTAATTATTATATTGCAATTAATACTTTTATTATTTTTAATAAAAAATATGAATTTCGTAGATAGTCTGGGAGAATTTTGGATGTGTTTGTATGTTTAAAGTAGGATTTTTATGTTAATCATGAATATACATGTTGGAACAATTTATAGCTAATTAAAATTACTTAATTATTTTAATATTTAGTAAATCATTATTTGTTAAAAGAACATTTAATTTTAATGTGTTTTCCATTATTCTTTATTAGTTATTTTATCAGAACTGTTTTTGGAATATTATGTAAGAATTGTTAGGACTGTAGATATAACATAAAAAAATTATCAGGATTGCCGCGGTTATTCAACCTCCATCTGGTGTCAGACGTAAAGAGTCCATGTATCACCAGATATATATATATACTCAATAAAGTAATAGGAATATAGGTACAAAACAATAGCTATATATATATATGATCACTCTATAATATACCGATATACATATATTAGTGAGTATATATATATAGATATATAATAGTATATTATATATTATATAAATAGTATATATATATATATAATTAGATGATTCGATATATATATTATATATATATAGTAATATTAGTGTATACTGATAAGTTTACCTATATATATATGTATGTATATATAGTATATGAAATATATATATGCATGTATAATAAGTAATATATATAGGATAAAGATATAAGTTATATATTATATATATATCTATATATATTAGGGATAGCTATATATATATTATATATATATATATAATTATATATATATATTATTGCTATATTACTTTAGTTACTTATTAATATTTTGGTTCTTATTTTAACATTTAAGGCCATGTTTACATATGAATTATTATCTATTATTGATTCTTATTTCGATATATTATGTATTGTGTGGTTATTATATCTATTATGATATTATTATTTATTAGTATTATTTATTATATATATATTATTATTATTATATTATTATTATTATTATTATTATTAATATATTATTATTATTATTATTATTATTATTGATGTTATTATTATTATTATTATTATTATATTTATTAGTGGTACAACAGCTCCAATATTACCACATAATGAATGTATATTTAGAGATACGACATACAAGCAATATTGGACATGGCAAGTACTCGATAGCTCCCTAACCCTTAAGTGCGTTCTGTGAAGTACAAAACCAATTTGAAGAAGGAGCCTCTAACACGTAACAACTCATGGTAACTATAGTCGCAACTGGTTTAATTATTTTAAAGGCGTCAGCTTCGTAATCTTCAGAAATAGCAATATTGAACAGCGTTTTTAATCTATAAGTATGCGGCTCACTCTCTTTCTAGTGCTTTCATCCCTCACGCTCTCCTTTGCAACTGAATGTCCAGACGAAGACGAAATCTAGTTTAACACATAATCGTTAATCAGTATAAGATATTTTTTGGCCAGCGTTTAGAGGATATAAAGAGTTTTGGAGTTTATAATAGTTAGTTATATATATCATATTAATGAGGATATTTAGTATTAGATACTTATATACTACTATATTATATATAATATATATTATATATATATATAATATAATATTTATATATATAATATATATATATATATATATATATATATATATATAATATATAATATATATATAGAATTGAAAAATAAATATATGAAAAGAAATTCAGTTGTGGGGAAGTTTTCAGACACATATTATAAGTATATATATAATATATATATATAATATATATAACTATAGTATATATATACATATATTATATATATATATATATATATAATATATATATATAACGCAATTACTCTATAATATAAATTACGTATATATATATATATATATATATAAAATATTGAAAAGGGCCTAATCGTGATATGAATAAATTTATGATTTCTAACTTATGTGTTCGTAAGTGTAATTCTGACTTACTAAATTCGAATTTCAGATTATGTGTGTAAAAAAGAAGGAACCCACCAAGCTTATTATTCTTCCGCAGGTGAAAAGTAACGGAATTCGTCAAGCATCTACTATCAGTCGATTGCTCTTCTCGCCTGCTCTTACAACGTATGAAGAATCCTCTACTCATCTCCTCTCTCTCCTCTCTCTCTCTCTCTCTCTGCTCCTCTCTCCTCTCATCTACTCTACATGGATTCATATGCTTATGATATATATATATATATGAGTATATATATAGGGTATATATTATATTTTGATATTACATAATATTCCGAAGCTTATTAGTAGTAGTATGTATATATACTACGTATACCTAGGATACTATAGGTATATATATATAATAGGGGCCCATATATCACTATACCGTATCATACATAATCTCACATACCTAATGTTATATAACTTATACCTATGGCCCCACACGGGTAGTATTGAGATAAGCATCCACTACTAACCTGAATATATACGTACTACAAATATATAAGTAAAGCAGATCTGTGAGTAGTAAGAATATATCATAATTCTATATGTGTATTAATAGCAGGTAATGAAATATATATATAATATATATATATAATGGACCCTATATATATATATATATATATATATATATAATATAAACGATATTTTTTTAAACCGACGATATATCGATATTTTTTGACCATAGTATCGAGAGCAATTTGATATTTTTTAAATATCGAAATATCGTATATCAGGGATATCTACAGTTTTTTACTTATTATCGGCCATCCCTAATTTATACAGTGTAGTTTTGGAATCCGTTACTTTATCCGTACTTCAAAAAGGACATAGAAAAAGTTGAAAGAACTCAAAGAAGGGCAACTAAATTAATTTTGGAATTGAGAGGTAAGTTATACGAGCAATGACACGAGAACTAGATAATCCATCTTTAGAGAAAGAGATTGAGAGAAAATATAGCTTAAATTAGTAGGTTTTCAGCAACTATTAGGATACAATTTGACAATATTGATTATAGGAAGTTCTATGGTAAACCACGATTATATAATGATTTAGGTACGAAATAACGGATTATAAACTTTCTTATAAACGGATTTTTACAAACCAATATTGCAAAAAATTTCTTCACCTACGATGCAGTTTAGAAGTGTAACTTTTGGCTACGCACCAATTCAATAACGTACAATTTGAGACACGTTTAAATAGCTGCCCTTTCTTATGAAATAGGAACAGCCCGTGGCACATTTAGTCGACTTCAAGACAATAAGCTTTAGATATACACCTTACAGGAATATTGGTCTCGGCACCACTTCAATTCAACACTCTGTACTTTATGTAAATCATCTTAGAATTTGTCCAGTAGAATCAACTACTCAATCACTGGAGGTGATGAAATCTCACAATACAGAATAATATTATATACTTACAATATATTGTTGGTGCCGCTACTTATAGGTATATTTTCATATAGCAAGAATTTTATAGGTGTGTGTGTGACTTGTGTAAATGATGTCAACAGTATACATACAACGGTAGGGTTTATACGGGTATTATGTGAGATACTCGTAGTAGTCATACAGATATATAACGAATGTTAGATAGAAGCGCTTATACTCACGTATGATAATCTAAATAAATGATATCATGAGAGCGTTATTGATGGATCCTTCTTAAATCAATGTATGTTTAATAAAATTATCAGCAATGGCATACTTCCAACCACAGTCATAGTTGGATCAGCATTAGTAGCGACGTTACTAAGAAGTTACTTTTTTTTTCTTCACCATAGAGGATTCACCACTGATGGTAGAGAAGCTTGCATAACTCTTTAGTCCCACGCCAACATCAATTCTAAAGGAGTCACTTCGTCTAGAATTGATTTGACAGCTCTAATATAGTGAGGGTGTGCGAGTATCACTTCTTTGAGCAGACCAACACATCGTAGGCCAATCCAATTCTAGAGGGATTTTTTCAGTCGATGGGTGTGAATATAAGTAGGTGAGTGTACGCGCCCCTGTGGAGGCTTGTCTCATGGAGGTACATAGCCATAAGTTACTAGGATTGAGTAGATTTGCTCTCTCCCCTCGAACAATCGTCCTCCTCTCGTGTAACTCGATAGTTTTAATGAAGGTATACCTAATGACTGGCCGAGGTTGTTATTATACCGCAATTTCGCGAAATATTCCGCTCTTTCATATACTTTAGCGGATCACTGCCTTTCCATTCTCTCGATACGGTAAGAAATAATACAATTACACTAAGGAGAAAATATAGATTATGCTTTTCCATCCTCATCACTGCTAGCACCGGATTAAGTCGTTCGCTAACATTCCTCCTTTGAGAGTCACACTGCATCATCTTCCAGGTCGTCGTGCTCTCTCCTACCCGATCTTATGCTAGGACTGGTGGAAGCTTCCACTGTTCAGTAAGACTAGATTATAGCTCTCTGGGTAAGACCAAGTCCAGCTCGAGAACGTGCTGACCACCCGACCACTCCGTTTTGCGAGTTGAGTGTTGACGCACTTAATCATAAGATTTTCCACAGAGTAGCGTAAAAAAATCCACATGTTAATTATCTTAAGCTAGTGCTCCTCTAAATACAGTACTAAAAAGAGAAAATGCTCGGCGAAGAAGCTGAAAGAATAAATATAAATGAATAATAATAACCATAATAATAATAATAATAATAGATAAAATAATAATAGATAATAAGAATAATAATAATAATAAGAATAATAATAATTAATAATATAATAATAAAATAGTAAATAATAATTAAAATGAATACACAAAAAAGATGAGGAAGAACGCAAGAATAAGAGAACAAGTTAATATGATAATTAGATAGAGACACGAGATCATAAATACGGGCAACAATCATTATTAATAATTAATAAATGAGATATGTAATCAATAAATGGACACAGAACAGATAATAATAAGTGAATAATAATAATAATAGTAAATCCAATAATGAATAATTAAAATAAAAAAAGAATAACAATAACAATAAAATAAATTGAGAATAAATAATAAATCAAGCGAAATAAGACTACTAATAAATTAATTAGATAATGAATAATAGAGTAATATAATCAATAATCAATCAATAACTAAAAATATACCGCCAATAACGAGAGTAACAATAAATAATAAGAATTAAATAATAATAATAATTAATAATAATATAAAATAACAGATAACAATAACACATATAATAATAATAATAATGAGATAATAATAATAATAATAGAATAACCTTGAACACTACACCAAGAGATTCTTCCTTTCTGCCACCAATTCCAGCTTATTGCACAACATACTGCGCGAGTTAAAGAGGTATAACGTTTTGAGAGATCGTTTCTCCTGCCCTCTGCTGTCTCATATACTTCTCATGCCATGCACCTTACTCAGTGAGGTCTTGTATATAGAATATTTAATACGTAGTATCATAATAGAGGCGGTGAGAGTATGAGTATATAAGTATATACTTATATATAATATAGTATATATATATAATACTATATTTACAGTAATATAGGAACTGGTACATAGGTCTTAGTACTCCATAAAATGGCACAAACCATAGCCATGTTTATTAAGTACTCTCTAGCACTCTGAACTAACTACTGATAGGATGTAAAGGTTGTAGACCGCATGGTTTTTATCCTAGTCCGCACTCTCACCCATATATATAGCTTTACTTTGGTAAAGGTGAGTGAGTATTAGCTATATATATATAGCGCAAGTAGATAAGAATATACTACAAGTATTAGAATACTAGCTCTATATATATAGTATATATTATATATATATATATATACATATATAGGCATAGTGGAGGAGAGTAATATGATATATAAGGTAAACTTAAGGTACGCGTTAGATATACTAGGCGAGTATACTCATATATCGAGTAATACCAGACTACAGGAACGCGCTAACTCCCTCGGTATACTCCACATAGATAGTAGGTGATATCCATTTAGATTACGTATTAATACTAATTATGAGGTAAGGCCTAATAGAATAATGTACTATATAAGTATAGTCTCAGTACCCCACTATAGATTTATACTCATGAGGTAAATATATTATTATTTTCCGGGGGAAAAAAAATATAAAAATAATAGGTAGCATCCTCATACTATTATTATTATTACTACTTTTATTTATTTATTTTGATTATGTTTTTTTTATTATATTTTTTTTATATACTCGATACGTGGGTAATTATGTGATATAAAGCCACGCGTACTAGTAATTAATTACATACCTAAGTAGAGGTAATATAAACACCTATACTCGATGGGCAACCTAATAAGTTGATAGTATCTGATACCAATATATATTACTAAGGAAGTAATTAATGACTACTCAGTGAATAGATATACCAGTATATAATATATATAGGCCAAGATCGTCAACATAGCTAGTAGAGTCTATATAAGCGCACTAAGGTAACGTCGGGATGAATCGATATACTAATATAATACACTAACTATTAGAAACCAATAGCGAATGTAAGTCAACACGTGACTCTCTCATAAGATACACTGCTACCTGTACTATTTATATATATAGGCACCCCGTTAATATATACTATATATACAGGATTCATATATAGTACCAGGAATATAGGTACCATAATAATATATAATATATATAACTACTATATATCAGAAAACTTAGTAAATATATACTAGCTATATATAGATATATATATATATACTAATATTATATATATATACATATAATATATATAATATATAGGCTAACCTAACAACGGACCTGAAAACTGAATAACGTTACCAGGACTATTACTTATACAAATCTGAAGGAATAGGGTGAGATAAGTCCCCCTAAATTACCTCACAAGTAGAGTAGGAGGCTCTCGTACATAAAAACCCCCTATAATAACTCCACGTGCTATCTAATACGTAACTCTATTTATTCGTAGGTTCAAAGATAAGTAACGGCCATGAGGTCATTTGTTGGAAGCAAATGATCATCACGATGTCGTGATCAACCGTAAGGTAGAAGGATCCTGGTCGTAGCGATGGTGAGCTCGACTTAAATAATACCTAATTGTAGATATATAAATTATACTATATATATAATATATATATATATATATATATATATTACATATATATATATATATATTTATATATATATATATATATATATATTATAATATATATATATATATATATATATTATATATATATATATATATATATATATATTATATTTATATATATATATATAATTATATATATATATAAGAATATGATATTATATATATATATATATATATATATATATATATATATATATAATATAATATTATATATATATATACTGTACATATATATTATAGTATATATATATTATATATAGTATATATATATATAATATATACTATATATATTATATAATATATTTTATATATATTATATATATATATACCAAAAATCGGGTTCTCGGACAGGGAGTCAGGTGCCTTCAGGAAAATTTGCTGGCTCTGGTAAAATAATTATTGTAATCAGAGTCCTCCCCAGGCGAACCGAAAAGTCTCGGGTCCGCACTCGTTAAAGCAGTCAGACCCGAAACGAGTTTCCCAGTAATCGGTGACTCGCTGAGTGGAGCAAGAAGCAAACGTAAAAACTAGCTCTATCAGCAAACTACTCCCCGAAGCAGAGATGACATCAGAGGTCTCTGGACCAATTAAGGAGTAATAGGGGGGGGGTCTGAATGAGTGTTTTCGTGAAAAATTTCTACACACAATCTTATAAACCGATGATACAGGTGTGTAGAAGGAATTAACAGTTAGTGGGGACTAGCTCCGGAAAATTTTGCTTCCTGTCCTCTGTTGATAACATCCTCGAACGAGCAGCTGCAGCTTTAAAGAATAAATCAAGTTGGAAGCTAGTGGGGGGGTGAAAGCTTGTACAACTTGTAGGTCTCCTCTTTACAGGAGAGTAGGCCCGACTACATTCTCGGCCTTCCACCAAGGAGTTCATTGATTATTTGCGGTTCCCAGCAGGAACGGGGGATATCGGTCCAATGCTTGCTTTAAGGGATCGCGCGTTCTGCAAATACGTTGAATGCTTCCATCCGGAGCGGAAACACAGGTTTTTGATCACAGGAAGAGGGATGGGAAGAAAAGTGCCCTGATAATAGGAAAGCCAATCCACTCTGTCGTAGCCCCGCCAGCTAGAATGATGGCTTGCTTGCCGTACGGACCAGGAAATGAAGGAAGGAAAATGACGATCGGGGTAGTGGTCACTCCCACAAAGCGAAAGCAGACTTTTCCCCACCCGAACGATAAATAAATCGATATAGCGAGATGGAGCACAGAGTCGACACTAGTGAGAAAGAAGTTCTCGTATATATATCCAAACCTAGAGTACGTGGCATAAAATGAGTTTTAGTGATTATAGAATATATATAGTAGTTATTAGTTAAGAAATACTAGTAATTATAACCAAATGAGAATAATATATATATACAGAGTAAATATATAAGAAATCGTTGTATATATAATATATAATCTATAACAACTTATATCCAATGATAATATATATATATATTAAACTACTATACCTACTACTAAATTCCTATGACATACTTCGTATAGTGGTATAAATATATATATAGTTAATATTTAGATATAATACATATACTATACCCTAATATCTCAGTAGGAGTATATGTAGTACGGATAGTTATTAATAGATTATTATTATATATAATAATAAGATCCTATATAGTACGACATATAGTATAGTATATATACCAAATATTAGTGAGTAGTATATGCTAAGTATAGTATATAGATATATAAGGTATATATATAATAGTACTCTATATATTATACTTATGACTGAATACTAATGATAATATATACTATTCGACGTCCAATCTTGGTATAAAGGACACAGCTAAATAGTGCCATATAAGGTTATATTAATATATACACTGTGCTCGATATATAGTACATAGTATTATATGATACAAGGCGTAGTATATACTGTATATATGATATATACTTGTATATATTATATATTATATATATATATATAATATAATATATATATATATATAATACAGTGGCGTATTTTTAGGGGGGGGCCAGGGGGGCCATGGCCCCCCCGAAATTTTCTTGACACTAAAAATTTTTAAGTAACATAATCGTGATAATATAAAGTGCGAAGTTAAATTATTTTATATAATTCGTCGCTGTCAGGAAAAAACGAATCTCGTAAGTCCATTAGTGAAACTGTTTAACTTGTAACCACAAAGAGAAAGATGCAACATTAGAAATGTCAGCTGATTATCACAGATGTGATAAGCGCATTGAACCTGAACTGCGCAGTATTGAAATTGCCTGTACCAAGAATTAACAAATTCCAAAAAATACAGAACCCAACAATACTACCTTCACGACCCTTAGTGCTATCGTGCCAACATCCATTTTTAACGAGTGTTGAGTATACCATGGTGTTGGTGATGACTCTTAAAGTGTGCAAGAGCTTAGTGAGAAAGGTCTTTGTAGAAATATTTCGCTATGCAATTTGTAATAAAACGCGAACGGGTTTATGTGCCATGACTGAGGAAGTATAAAAATTGAGTATGTAATATTTTACAAGGCAGATGATCTCGAAGAACCCACAGAAGATTTAAGTAAAGATGAATGGGAGTTAGGAACGTTGTTCCGATGAATTGACATCACAGCGAGCGAGGAGTCGCCCAAAAACCGCAATAGATGGACTAGTCTCTTGTTCGCAGTCACAATTTCCAAATATTTACATATTGTTGCAAATACTGGCAATTTTACCCGTGTTTTATGCTTCAGTAGAAAGAAGCTTTTCAATATTAAAACTTCTGAAAACCCTACTGAGAAATACTATTGGAGATGAAAGACTTATTTGACTTGCCCTCCTCTATATACATCGAAATATTGAAATAAAAACTGAAGAGGTTATCTCGGGACTACGCTTCACTTCTAGATATATAGATGTTCTCGATTTTTTTAACTTATCATGTTAAATTACTATTAATTTTTTTAAAATTAATAAAAAATGAGGTTAAAAATGATTATTTTTTTAACATATAACATATATTACTCCCTTACTTACTAGTATAGCTTATATATACGTTATATATGTTAAGCCTTCTATAATACAGATATACGGAGTCTAATAATATAACTATATATTGTAATATTATATGATATATATAGTGCGTTACATTTGATACTACTACTTATAGGAATTTCCTAGTATATCATTATCACAAGGTATATACGAAGTTAATTAGGTGAGGTAGTAGTATAGAACAATTTGATTTGCCCCGCTCCGCAAAACAGAAAGTTGCAGGGATACGCCCACGGTGGATGGGATCCTTTGCATAGTTAGTATATATTATATATATATATATATAATATTATATATATATATATATATAATATAACTATATATATATATATTAATATATACTATATATATATCGGTGAGGTGAGCATCTTATATATATATATTATAGTATATATTATTTATATATTATATATTTATATATAGCATATAACAATAGGTATAAGGATATATAGTATAATGAATATTATGATTATATATTATATATATTATCCATACTAGTATATATTATAAGTGAGTATATATATAGGATATATAGTATATTATATATATATTACATACTATATAATATATATAATATATATATATAATATATAATATATATAATATATAGTGATACTTATAAAGTGAGTAGAGGAGTAATAATACCTATTATATAGATTTACCTATATATAATTGATTGTTTAAACGAATTATATAGAATATTTACTTAGTATCATATAGTTCTGCGTATAAGACCTTAGACTATATATAATATATATATATATTACTTAGTGGTCAGTGTATTCAGTGTACCAAATAGAATTTTGCTGACACCATTTAGATCAATATATACACCTCGCTATAGGTATAGTATAATAGTATATATAAAATGAGTAGCACTAATATAGTATAGTGTACGAGAACTCAGTTAATAATATGCCCTATCACATATGTATAAGATATAAAGGAATAGTAGGATAAAGGCACAGAGAGATAATATATAATAATAGAGTCTATGAAGAAGGAGAAGGAGAGAAACGACATGGAAAATTGTGATGCATTTCTTGCTGAGTCTATAAGTGTCCTAAAAAATTGAGGGGGTTCTGCCTAGTAGATGCTCTCACGGTAAAATGAAGTGAAGTGAGGCGTCAAGTGAGGTGTGATAAGAGATAATTTATACTATTTGAATATAAAAAATATATATAATAAACGTCCTTAATATAGATATAGATATATATAATATATAAATATATATAATGATATATTTAGGTATACATACGTATTGTGTAAGAGTTATTACCTTCTGCCATGCTATATATAATAATATATATATATCATATATATATATATATTATATATAGAATGATGTATATATTTATATATATATATATACTAATATATAATGGAATGTACTGATGTTTGTTAAAATAAGTTATAATTACTATATAACTATGAATATATATATATACTCTATATATATACTATACTATATAAGTATATATAGTTATATATAAGATCAATTATAATGGTTTATATTACAGTTTATTGTAGATATACGTATTAGTATATATTAGTAAAGATAATAGTATAGTCAGTAGCAGACGTCCGCGTATCGGGCAGCTTTTTCTTGCTCAAGAAAGTATATAGAGTTATAGGCTGGAATACTTATGAGAATATAAAATCGAACCAGGAATTACTGTATTGCGAGACATCAAGCTCGAATTCCGGTTACAATATGTTCAGCTGCTATGTAGGATGTTAATGGTATATAAGAGGGGAGGTGCACCCCCGAGCGTCTGGACGCGATATTAGCCAGTGCATTTAGCAGACCCTAGTGGCTTTGTGTGTGTGATCTGCGATGTGTCTGTGATTTGGAGCTAACGATCGTGTGGGCGACAGCAACTTGCAGAGTCAAACAGACCGAAGGGTCTGTCGGTGACTGCGACAGCCACCCAGCGAGGAGCTGAGGCGCGCAGTGCGCATAAACACATACATCATTGTATTAAATTATTATTAAACTCATTGACATCGAATCTTCGATTTTCCGAGGTATAGAAGTCCGATCTGAAGTCGAAATATACATCGCCTGTGTTAAAGGACTCGTTTTTTTCTGACGCTCACTTCGACTTTGCTTTTCCACTCCCGTGGTTGCTTCTTCGCATCCAGTTATTTCTAGATCGGCGCTATATATATCTGACACGGCGTAGGGTATTCGTATTGGGTCACTCGGAAAGACGGATCACAGAAGGAGGTTTAGGAGCTAGTGGGGACTGTTATCCATCGTCGTATGAGGAGACGAGGTTACTGTCCCCGCTGGGTCCCCTGAAGGGGCCCCCACCCCGCTTAAAAAATCGAAGTGTTCTTGTAAATGGCTGAAATTTGGTGAGAGGATTCAGAGTCGAATAATAAATACTGATATGTGGGATCTGTGGAGTGGCGTCCAGGCCACCTCGTGCTGGAGCCACATGCGGGTATGCCGAGTGTAAGTAAACTAGTTGGATGATGATAAACGAGATGTCCAGGTGTCCCTTATATCTGTATCTAGGTGGTCGTAAGTATCGAATATGGTGGGTTATAATGATCGGCGGGGTGCTCTAGTGCCGCGCTCTCCATCATTATTACAGGGTGCGACGGTCGCGACTGAAGAGAGAAAAGGAGCACAGATTGTAAAAAACAAAAGGAGGAAACGAAAGAAGGCATGAGAGATGACTAAATATAGAGGATAGAAGATGGAGAGACGGAGAATCTGAAAGAGTCTATAGAGTTTGAGTGACAATGGGAGCCACATGCGCACCAGTGCGACTGTTTAGTTAATCAAATCATTTATGTATGTAATATGATACAAGGTATTGTGTCTTCTTAGGTATTGTTTTATAAGGATGTAGATCCTCAAACTAGGATGTTTGAGACTACCTCGTATGGCGAAAGAACGAGTAGGACGTACATTTAGTGCGATCCTGGTTTCGATTCGGTGAGGCGCGCCCGCAGTTAGCGCGGCAGTCCCAGGTTTGCAATCCGGACGCGCTGCGTGGGCGCAGCCTGCGCAGATCCGAGCGGCCCACCAGGAAGCCCGTGCAGCGCGCGCTCCTCATAGGCAGCGCCCGCCGGTGCCGATCGGGATACGGCGGGTCTCTAAATGAAATGGTAGTCCTATAACAGGTTTCAGTTATTTAAAGACTATTGAGGTTGGGTGTGTGGATAAGAGTGTGCGCGCCCGAATTTGCGCGAATCCGACACGGAAGGCGGTGCAGTGCGCCGCATCCCCTCGCGTTATCGCATGTACGAGTCCAGGTGCAGGAGAATGCAAACCGTGTTCTGTTTTTCAACTTAATTTTTATATTTATTTTTAAACTTTTCATGTTCATAACGTAAAAACTTCCATGTCTATAGATTTTTTTTTCATTGGTATCAAAATAAGTATCTTTTAGAAAAAAGAGCAGGAGAAAGAAACAAACAAGTTTTTTATTTTAGAGAGGCCTCTTATAACATAAGAGGCAACTACATATCTTCTCTCAAAATTTTTTAGCATCAAAATTATGTATACAATTTCTTCATTAACAACGCATAAACATATTAACAGGTGATATAATGAAATAACTACGCAGTTCGGTGAGAACCACATTAAACTAGACTATAGAGTTGATATAGAAAATAAGCACTCAAGGTCTTAAATTATTGAACGATGATTTATATTTAAAGAGAAGATTTACATAGTCGGATGATTACTAAACATAAAATCTAAATGCAGAGAGTCAAGGAAATAACACAACAGTTATTTATTCTTATACACAAGGGCTACCAAGTTCCATTGGTTCCGGCCGAGAGCAGTAGGTTGAAGATAAGGGACCAGTGATTGTCGCGTAATCCAATTATTCCTACTGACCGTGTTCATTTAAAAGTGCTATACGCTCTTAAAAATCTCTTTCCTGTTTCCTCGATAGGCGTTTTTTTATTATCTTCTTTCATTTTCTATTTCACTTAATAATTCAAGATTACTATTTTCGTATGTCTAATCAATTCTACGATCGATTTTCTGTATGAGATGCTTACCATGCTAGTACCAACCAGACACTCTGAGATCTCCGAGCAGGGACTCAAACTATTTGTCTCCAAATTTGAGAACTCTAACACACTAAAGTTCCTCATTACAATATTGAAGATGATAAGTACATTACTGATCAGCGAGCCTGAGGCAATCGTATGCATATAAAATACTGTTTGATTGTCAAAGCATAATTCTAGAGATCAACAACCCCGATACCAAGTATATCGCTGCATGATATACACGTTTATGGCAAATAAATCGTGGTAAATAAGCTCCGGGTGAGAGCATGTGCGAGGAATGCTGAGTCGTTATAGTCATCGTCAAATAACTCGACCGTAAGGTTGACCAGCTCACATGCTAAAGCTGCACCCTCTTAAGGCCCATCGCAGGGAAATTTACAAAGGTCGTGACTTTAACCATAGTATTCCAGAATATGCATCATCTGCGCTGTTCTACTCATTCCTTATTACAGCTATCTGAAACCCCGGTTAGCTCCCACCCGTTATTACTATGTTAGGGGTATATATAAATGCTCGATAACCTTGGCCTCTCGAGTTAAAAATATTTCGTTTCCAGATTCTTCTTAGTGTCTGGGTTTTATCTCTCCGCTCTAGTGTAATTCGGATCAAAAGAGAATTTCTTCATTTTCCATATGTTTAATGGGCGATAAATTTCATCTTTACGTACATAAATAGAATATGCTCCCAGTAATTTAAAGATAGCTTTGGGACCGTAGTCTTGCAAAAGGCGCTTATTTAAACATTCACGAGGCAAATTCAGGCTGTACTAGATCTAGTTAACCTGATACAGCGTATCCACAGAATGTAAGAAATTAATCATTCACTGGAGAAGCGACGAAATGATCACCATTTATCCCATCCATAAGAGTATTCAAATTAGGTGTTTAATTCTCTACATTAGCATTGAAAGTTACCACGCATGTGTTCTGTGGTTCTCCAACATCCTTTTAAATTGAATACACGAAGATTGTAAGATGAGATTCCTTCGCATCCTTGAGCAATACTTTAATAAAGTTTCAATATAACTTCGATAAGGGTAACTTGCCGCTGATGCTCCTAGAGATGTTTCATTTAAAAATACCTCAAGTTGATTTAAAACACGTATACAGGAAATTTGTTTCGGTGGATACTATGTGATCGCTTCCTGTGAGATCTGAACCATCTCGGTTACTAACTTAGTCTTCTAATATAAAAAAAATACATTCGAACGCGGTATCAAAGATATGATCAGAAAATTGCCAGGAATATTGAAATAACGAACAGAGCGGTTTACATTCGTCTTATTGTAATGAACTTGCAGACGGGATTGATAGACATAAAATAAAGTGTGGAATGTCACTTCACGATAATCTGTGTAGAGACGTATACACAGAGAAACGAGATCCAATTTGCTACTATCAATCGTGGATCTGGAGGGATGGAGAATGTGCAATCTTTGCTGGTACATTGCATATCCCGCAAACGTCGCCCACGGTATAATGAGGAGAGAGTGTGTTTAAACAATTCCTTATATACAAGAGAGTGAGTTACAGGTTGCGCCACTGTATTATGTAAATAGCTGCCCCCTTCAGTCATCATTATAAAGCGCAAACACATACAATGCAGTTTTTCTTTAATGGGCCCGTTTCCTATTTCCTCTTTTATAGGTTTTTGTACGGTGACCTACCACCTGTGACCGACAGTCATCTTACGTCGTTATTTTCGGTTAACATTTCATCTAACATGTTCTATTCAGAAAGCATCGGCTCTGCGAGCAGTTTTACAGCGTGTTACGAGGGTCGAACACCCATCCCATAATATCCTGGAAACATCTATCCCGTCCTACTGCTTTTTTAGCAATTGATATTTTACCTTCTCTCTATATATACAACACAAGAGGAGTGGCCCGTCTGAAATTACACGAGAGCAAAAATCCACCTGAGAACCATACCCGCACGTTTGCAATTTCTTGAACCCTTTAGGAAGACTCGTTCTGCGTTCCGAGACTATCTCATATATATTTAACACATGTGCCTTCATAAGATGTGTACTATACTCAGAATGGCTGTTCAGTCAATACGTGGAGTAGTGAGGTATGGCTGTACCTTCTACAGTCTGCTTATATAAAACGAATCGAACTCAGTTGTGAGGCGAACTCAATATGAAGGTAGATGAACAATTTAGGAAAGATGCTATTTAGAGCATCTTTTTCCTTTAGAGTGGAAAAGTGAGGCACCACAAAACATACTCTATACAACTAAATGCTTAGTATTCCCTACGTACTGATGGTCTTATAATATTCTGTATAAACATAGGCGGGCATACCAGGATCTTTGAACGAGCGATTCTTAGAAGGCATGAGAATACAAAATGTAATGAAGTCATGTGTCATTTTTGTCCTCTGGGAACATAGTTGGACCAATACTCGATTCCGAATCGTCTATTAAATGGATGATTATATAGCTCACTAATTATAAGAGCCATATTAAAGGTGGATTTAATTATTCGCGAAATATTTATTTGTAAATTATATAAATTAGTAGTAATAATAATAATAATAATAATATAATAGATAAAACCACCAACTCTCACAGAACCAAAACATGAAATAGAGTACAGAGGAAAATAAATAAACTGAATATCTTTTCAGTTTCCACATAACACTTAATAGATTTTAACTCTGTATTAACACGTTATCTTCAGTAGAACGTGGTTGTAACAAATGGAAACACATAACATTACATCACTTTGCTTCTCCAAATTATTTGTTTAAGTGCTCTCATGAACACCATCGGTCTCAGATTTATATAGAGACCATTGAATTTTATTTGAATAATATATTCTTTAGAATAGTGAGTTTGTGCCTCTTATGGGTTGTCTTTGCGTACAGCGTTATTGTTAATACATTTCTAACATTATCAACATTTCTAAATATCGTAAACGCCAAATTTGAAACAGGTATATTCTCTATACCAACATCGAGAATTATTTCACTTAATCCTGCTTCATACCGTTCTCTATCGAAAGATAATAGGAATTCAATAACTCTTGTGCTATAGTGTCTATTTTTGTATTTCCGGATGTAAGGTCACATAGAAGCACAGATGAGTGAGCAAGCGGGTAAATCCGGAAATATCTTCAGGCTACACCATGTTCACAAAAAGTTACAACTGTGCATTGCAATGTATCTCTCCTAGATCTACACCACTAGCATTAGTATACTGTGTCAGAACTGTCATTGCGTAGCCCTACCCATTTGACTCAAGATAACTGACTACATTTGTTACCTGTTCTTCCTTTAGATTCTTAAGAAGAGTGTCTATATACTCTATTTAACTATAATACTCAGGACCTGCTGTCAGAGATCAATGTACTTAGTTCTGCCCTGGATTTGCTTGTATGATGAGAGAGTGACACACCCTTTATTATTTTCTCTCTCCGTCTAAATCTCAAGATAGTATAATTTTAACTGTCTCTAGGGAATTCTCTATACAACTAACGATGAATCTACTTTAAAAACTCTCTCGACCATCCGCTTCATACCCTTTATTTACTACGAAATTTTCATCAGTCCTGGATACTCTTACATAATCTCCTACTTTAATACCTATGTTATCTTTTATTTTTCCCTTTGGGTTGATAGGTACAAAAGGTTTTGTCTTTACCATCTCTATAGGGGTATTCTTAAGTGTTCTATGATGAGACCGGTTATAAGAGTAAGCCAAGTCGTAGTATATCTATATATTTAAATAGTATTCATCTGCGTGAAATACCTATGCCATTCTGTTCTTATTATAGTTCTTGACTGAACTCTTTTTCAATACCTGATTGTCGCTTTCTCAACATGAAAATTGTGTTGATGTTCTGCCAATACCCTATATTTCCCTAATGCGAGTAAGTTATTTCTATGAGGAGCAACAAATTTAAACCTTAGACTCTCTCATCTGTCCATTCATTATTCGACGCTGATATCTACTTTATCCTGTATTTATTAAAATAAATAAAAAAACTTTCTCTGACTCGAAAATATGATAGTCGACCAGCGTGTTCCTGTTGAATGTTTTATCCTGTTTTAAAACTTGAGACATGCATAAGTACTCTGGCTGAATAAGATACATCTAATACACTGAAGGAAAAAATTATATTGATACCCTTCATATGTTAAGATTAGTTAATGTCTGCGTCCTTATCATTCGGTATACAAGTACTAAAGTTGACACTTTGGCTATTTATAAATGCGAGAGGCGTATAGTTTTCCTGTGTAGTAAGGAAATTTTTTTCGTAATAGGTAATCAAGAGGGAATACTTGCTAACACGCTAAATATTTTTTTCTATTGTTCAAAGCAATTATTGAAACTTTGAAACAAACCTTATACCCCCGTAACTTGTATGGTTGTTTCACATCACAGTAATGACTTTATCGCACCGCTTCCTTGGCCTCTTGATTCACAATATGGACGATTAACATAAAAATTTAGCAACGCCAATCCACAAATCATTTAAATACAAGGAGGAAAAGGATGCGTCATAGAGAAAAAAACTCAGATGTCATATATAGAGAGTTATATTTATCTTTCAATTACAAGAAGATGAATATTAACTATTTACAATTACAGATCTACAAATAATATAGGAAAAGGATACGACATTTGGGTAGTATAGTGATACAAAAACGCAATTATACAATTATAAATAATACAATACAGTATTTAAAAAAATGAGAAGTAGACAAGTAAACTCGAGTGTGAACGCTAACCCACTCTCTCATCTTCTGTGTAGAATTATATAGTATATATCTCTATTCGACTCGTTCATGTTTGGCGTAAGTTGAGATGTTTTATCGCTATGACTACTTCTCACCTGGTATCAAGTCTCATCCATATGCAGAGACAGCAAGGACCACCTCAGTACAGCAGACGGGACTTGCGCATGACCAGTCTAAGGCGTCCTCCCGCTTTGATACTATAACACAGATCCGCGTAATCCTTTGGTTTATTCAGGCAATTAAAACTCTCTCTGACACCATTAATGAGGTCATGAGAGTTTCTTGTTTATCCCTGTTCCAACGCAGTCACAGGGACCGTTCTTCCATTCACGAGAGAGAGCAGATATCAAAATCCAACAATAGTCGAATCGAAGCTCGGATCCTGTGTGCCATCAAAATAATGTTCCCGATCTCTCGCCAGACGTAAAATTCCTTCGCAGTGCTTCTTCAAAAACTATATTGAGACTGGTCCAATAGAGAGCGGATAGCCCCTACGCTATATTAGCATTGATCTCGAGACTACTAGGTCTGCCTAGGACAGTGCGTAGTATATCTATAAGAGTCTCAGCTATCTCTGTTTCACCATGGGTTTAGCGTCCAACTCTCGAGCAAGCTGTAAGCGATAGATATTCTTCCGTTACGGTACGACTCTACTCCCTAAAACTTTTAAATCACTAGATTCTTTGTATGAGCGTTTTAGATATAGGATTCTTTTTTCATGAATGTTAACGTATGGAGGTTTAAATATTTGCTGTGTCATGCATGCCTCTCCGCCCATACATCCTCATTTAATCTGTTCAACACTGAGGATCATATAAACACTCAAAGGCTGCTGTGAATCAGATGGGTATAAGATTTATACTCCGATCTGAGCTGTTGAATGTCTCGATGAGGCTGTTCAACTGTTGTTGTTGTTGTTGTTGGGCTGATTGTTGCTGGTGTAGTTGTTGTTGTTGTTTGCTGTTGTTGTTGCTGTTTGTTTTTGCTATTTGTTGTAGAGGTAAGGTTTCTGTGTTATATTTCAACATCTCATAATCGTTGTAGGGTAAAACCACTACCTTCTTCATCATTGAGCAAGCCACTTGGTTATCATAGGAGCTATAACGGAAAAGAGTAGAGGCAGGAACACACCGCCACTTTCTGTAATAGCTTCTTTTTATTTTAAGCTTTCTTACGTTACCAGAAAGTTTTTTAATGATGTTTCTATGCGACGTAGCTTTACCTTCTGAGTCTGTGTAAAGGAACACTTTCCCTTTATAGATTTAGCATACTTCTGCTATATCATTGAAAATTTTTCATCTTACACAGAGCAGTTACGTTTTTCTGAAGGTTTCAGGGTTTTAAATTTTCTCCATAAAGGTAATAATGTATCGCAACTACTTAGAGTGCTCTTATTCAGGTATGATACTGTCTCAATCTCGCTAGGTAAGATATTTTGTACGCAGTAACACTCTATGCATGTTCTTAGGATGAAGCTCGCAGAGTAAATAACCATGAGGTATAGATGTAACTTCTTTATATACTTTTAAGAATTCTTTACGTTGAGTAGGGAACATTTGGGTAGCCACAATATTGACCTGACTCATATCCCTTCTCTGTCCAAACAACATTAAATACTGTGTGTTTAAAGACACATCCCTCATATACTTATTCTGGAAAGATATTCTGTGTTATAAAAACTACTGTGATGTTTAAATGATGAGAGTAAACTGTGAAAGTTTCTGCTATATCCTCATTCAATTTATGCATCAAATCATCAAGGATTATAATTTTATGTCCTGGTAAACATTGAAGAGCTTTTATGTCATATAACCCTTCGTGAAATTCGATTACATCTTTGTAATCTTTAAACTTTCCTTGGTAAACACTGTAACACCATATGATTTTAACAGGTTGTTGTTCGAAAATCTCGACCTCTTTTAAAATGTTTAATAACAGGAAGGTTTTCCCGCATCCTGTAGGACCAGACACAAGACATGTAGCAGGCGCGCGGAACATAAATTTACCAACGTCCATTCTAGATTGACCCCCGAACACTATTGAATAAGAAAAGGGCTGCACTTATGTTATAAAGGCTTTAAAATAAAAACTTGTTTTCTTTTCCCGCTTTTTTCAAAAGAACTCTATTTATACTAAAGGAATATGACTTGAATCAAATAGATCAAGAGATCAATAGATCAACAGATCAATAGATCACAACTGACCAGGAGGGGTAGTGGGGAAGGATGTTTGATTTACTGATTTACTGATTTAGGTATGTAAAACGTTACAATTTAGTAAAAATTTGACCTTAATCAATAGCGATCAATAGCATCAATAGATCAAATAGATCAATAGATCATGATTGGACAGTAGGGTGTGGATGGGTTGGTTTGATTTACTGATTTACTGATTTAGCGTGTGAAACGTTACAATTTTAGTAAAAAATTGACCTTAATCATTAGATTCAATAGATCAATAGATCAATACGATCATGATTGGACAGGAGTAGGTTGGGGTGGCTTGATTTACTTGGATTTAGGGGATGTAAAACATAACAATTTTAATAAAAAATATGACCTTAATCAATAGATTCAATAGATCAAAAAATCAATAGCTCATAGAATATATATGGACGAAGGGTGTTGGATGATGGTATGATTTACGATTTACTGATTTAGGGAGGTATGTAAAAAAACGTAAACCGGTTTTACGTTGATGAACATGAAAAGTTTAAAAAATAAAATAAAAATTAAGTTGAAAACAGAACACGTTTGCATTCTCGCACTGGATCGTACATGCGATACGCGAGGGGATGCGCGCACGCACCCCTTCCGTGTCGGATCGCGCATGCGGGCGCGCACACGCGTCGGATCGCGCCGGCGGGCGCGCCTGCGGGCGCGCGCACGCGTCGGATCGCGCAGGCGGGCGCGCGCACGCGTCGGATTGCACCTGGCATTGCGCGCCTGCGGGCGCGCTCCCCGCATCGACCAGGAGCCTAATGACGCTACGTTCTTGCTCATGAGGTAGTCTCAAACATCCTTAGTTGAGATTACATCCTTATAAAACATATATAAAGGACACAAATATTGTATCATTACATAAATATTTATTAACTAAACATCGCACTGGTGCCTGCATTGGCTCCATTGTCAACTCAAACTCTATAGATTCAGATTCCTTCTCACATGCTTCCTCTTTTAATTTTCATCTCTCATCCTTCTTTCGTTCCTCCTTTGTTTTTTGCACTCTGTGCTCTTTTTTTTCAGTCGAGACCCCCCTAATGAGGGGGGCCTAGACACCCCGCACGATCTTATAACCCACATATTCGAAAACTCTACGACCCTCGATAACCGCATATTAAGGACACCTCATTGTTTGTTCGACTACGACTGTTATTAACTCGGCACCGCAGTGGCTCCAGCACCGGTGCCGGAGCCAACTCCACAGATTCACATATCAAGTATTTCTAGAAATTCGACTCTGAATCCTCTTCACCAAATTTCAGCCAATTAAAAAACACTTCGATTTTAAAGGGGGGGGCCCCCTTCAGGGGACCCACAGGGGACGTAAACCTCGTCTACGACGAGTTAGCCATCCCCATCTAACACCCCCCCAAATTTTAACCCAATACGATAACCCTAACCCCGTGTAGATATATATAGGACTCAGAAACTGGATGCGAAGAAGCAACCACGGTGGAAAGCAAAGTCGAAGTGCGTAAAAAAACGATCCCTTACAGGGATCGTTTTCGACTCAGTTCGAATTCCTTCGGAAATCGAATCTTCGATGTAATATTAATACATAATAATAATGTTGTATGTGTATGCGCACTGCAGCGGCTCAGTTCTGTGTCTGTCAGTCCAAAACAGACCTTCGGTCTGTTTGACCTCCAAATGCTCGGTCGCCCAACGATCGTTAGGCCTAAACTCACCCATGCAGATCACGCCCACAAGGGCGTAAGCGCAATATCATCGTCC
>JABUQX010049064.1:25000-34409 GCA_015478945.1 Trachelipus rathkii | reverse complement strand
CAAGGTTATTTACATTAACATGAGTAATATGTACAAAAAAATTTACCATAAACCGTGCGTAATTATCATACAGACCAATGAGTATACTCAACGTAACAAAGTTTTTCACATTAATAAAGCTCAACATAGCATCATCTAAAACATGAATATAAACCCACAAAGACAAAACTTAGCACATTTTTCTTAAACAGGAATAAGCTGGTTACGTTATTCAAGTTCCACACATAACAACAGTAAAATAACTAATATAGCATACAAAGACGTAACATACTTACACTTCTAACATATCGCTGTTATTTTACATTAAGACTGTAATATTTAACAAAAATTTACCATTAACGTGGTGAATTATCAACCAGGACCAATGAGTATACGCTAACATAATAGGTTTCCACACTTAATAAAGCCAACATAGCATCAACTGAACTAAGAATAATGTACAACAACAAACCTAACACATCTTAAGCAGGAATAAGCAGTCAACATTAACAAATACCGCACTTAACACCAGTAAAGTAACTAACATAGCATGCAAAACGTAACCTATTCTTACTTTGTCAAGCATATCTCTAACATAACGATGTTAATTTACACTAACATGTAAATATTTAACTAAAATGTATCATAACCTTGTATAATTATCATACAGAGCAGCGAAAGATGCAAACGTAACAAAGTTTCCACAGCAATAAAGCTAACAATCGTTACATGAACTAAGAAATAATGTACAAAGACAAACCTATCGCACCTTAAACACGAATAAACTTTAAAATTAACAAAGTTCCACACTTAACACCAGGAAAGTAACTAACATTGCTATGCAAAACGTAACCTAATCTTACTTTTCAAGCATAACTCTAACATATTAACGTAAGCTTACACTAACACAGTAACGTTTAACTAAAATTTCTCACAACATTGGTTAATTATCTTACTGATCAACGAATATACTCTAACATAATAAGTTTCCACATCAATAAAACTAACATAGCGTAACATGAACTAAAAAAATAATGTACAAAGACAAACCTAACGCACAACTTACATACGGAATAAACGTTAAACATTAACAAAGTTTCCACTGAGGTTCGTTATATACTAATTCAGTGAATATATCGGCTAACCATAACAATGTTTTCACATTAATAAAGCTAAACATAGCATCATAGTGAACTAGCGAAAAATAAGTACAATGACAGAAGCTAACACATCTTACGCCTAATAAATGTTAACATTAACAAAATTCCACACTTAACACTAGTAAAAGTAACTAACTTTACATACAAAACGTAACCTGTTCATACTTTTCCAAGCATATCTCTAACATATTAACGTTAAATCTTACATTGACACAGTAACATTATCAAAAATGTATCAAACCTTGACGATTATCATACAGACCACGAATATATTGCAAACTAACAAAGTTTTTTACATTATCTATAGTAATATTGAACAAAAATTTATCATAAACCTTATCCCAAATAACATTATCTCTTTTAGACGCTTCCCCCTTTCAGAAAATAACAACTCTAAACATGAAAATGATTTTATGCTATAACCATTTGCATAAAATGATGCAATACTTATTATATTTGACCCTCGACAGGAATATGAGCAATGTAGCAGTCGCCATTCGGTTTACAATTAAATATAAATGACACATCGTTGGGAATAACGAAACTCCTCGTGAAGATATCAAAAACAAGCGTAGAGATGGAGGGAGATGTCATCGTATCACCATTGCGAAAACTATCCTACTGAAGAAAATAGTGTATAAACAACCCTTTTAAAAGTAATTGACGATTCTGTCTTAAACCCATCCAGAAGAAAGTAAACAAGAATACGACGTACGAAACGAACCATATCAGTTCAAAGGGGTGTATTCTCGTTAGACAACAACAACAACAGACAACAATACATAGCACAAAATGCATGTTCTTATATACTAACAACGATATTATTGCAACATAACAAGGTTTTCACATTAATAAGCTAACATAGCATCATATGGACTAAGAAAATAATGCTACAACGACGAATCTATCACAATAAGCATGAATAAAACTGTTAGCATTAACAAAGGTCCACACTTAACACCATTAAAGTAACTAACACTGCATACAAAACGTAAACCTAGTCATACTTTTTTCCAAACAGTATCTCTCAGCATTAAACGTTAATTTAACATTGACACAGTTAATATTTAACAAGAAGTTTATCATAACCTTGTCTAATTATCTTACAGACCAACGAATAACTGTAAACATAGCAAAGTTTTATTCAAACAACACAAAAATAAGTTCTTTTATATACTAACCATTCGAGTATAAGCCAACGTAACAACGTTTTAAATTAATAAAGCTAAATACATAACCTGAAAACTAAGAATATAACTGTACAACGACAAACCTAAACCTCATACGTACAAATAAACCACTAACATTAACAAAAGTTAGCAGCTTAACAACAGTAAAGTACATAACACTTCGTACAAACGTAACCTATTCACACTTTTTCGAGCATATCTCTAAAATCAATGTTAATTTACATTAACTTCGTAATATTTAACAAAAGTTTAGCATTAAAAACCTGTCTAATCATCATACTGACAAAGAATATAATTCTTCTGATGATCAGGCCATTATCATCAACTTTCGTGACATTTTACACAAAAGTCATTCGTGGCATCGTCTTAAATATCATAATTCCCAGCGAATAATCGAAAACATAACAAAGTTTTAACAAACATAACAAAAAAATAACAAAATTTTATCCTGACAAACATAAAATAAGTTCTTTGGATAAAATATCACAGTAAAGCGTAATAGTTTACTGATTTAAAGCAGTAAATCAGTAAATCAAACCACCCATCCCTGCAGTTCGGCCATCCGCCCAACCCGCCGGGGATGGATTGAACTATTGATTCAATTCATATTTCGAGTATCATTTTGAGGAAAACATAACATAAAAATAAGTTCTTTATATATAAACCCACCGAATATATGTTTAACCAACAAAGTTTTAGCATCAATATAAGCTAACAAATCAAAACCACGGACTAGGAATATTTAATGTACCAAATGCAAAACCTAACATACCTGCGTCATGAATAATTCAGCTAACTCCTGAAAGAAATTCGCCTACTGATCAAGGTAAAGAGCTAACAGGTCTTCAATACTCGATATGTTCCCCACTTTTCGAGATGATTAGCAACAGGTAAGCCGTATTATTCTAACAAAATTCCTGTAACAAAGTGACCAATCTACAAAGATGCCACCATCTTGAACTATGAATTGACACTATCTCATCCAAAGGTCACTCGTTCGAGTAAACATCATTTGACCTATTGAATAAACGTAACATTAGCAAAAGTACTTAGGGCAAACCAAACATTACTCAACAAAAACCTAACCTAGCTCACGTTTTCTAACACATCATCGTCAGTTACACATAAATTTTACAAAAATTCATCATTTTCTAAACAATCAATGTGTATTTCCACCATTGTCATTAGTAATATTAACATAACGTGACCTAAAACTTACGAATAAACAGTTTCATTAACCAGAGTATCAAAAGCAACACATTACCTTCCGAGAGAAAACCCAGTGGGATGCGCCCCTTGAAAGGGTGTGAATCCCGAGAGGGGGATCACCCGAAAGGGTGTAAGCGGGCTTTACCCCCTACTATGATATTTTATTCAAAAACTTTTTTTATGTTATGTCAGGATAAATTTTTGTTATTTTTTGTTATGTTTGGTTAAAAAACTTTATGTTTGCGATTATTCGCTGAGGATTATGATATTTAGGACGATGGCTTATGATGAATTTTTTGTTAAATGTCACGAAGTTGATGTAAAACATTTGTTACGCGTCAGCCTTATATTCTTTGTCAGTATGATTGCATCTAGGACAGGTTTATGCTTAACTTTCTGTAAATATTACGATGTTGAATGTAAAATTAAACATTGATATGTTAGAGATATGCTCGAAAAAGTTGTGAATAGGTTACGTTTGTACGAAGTGTTATGTACCTTTACTGTTGTTAAAGTGACGGAAAGTTTGTTAACGTTAGTGGGTTTATTTGTTACGTATGAGGTGTTAGTTTGTCGTTGTACATTATATTCTTATTTCAGGTTATGTTATGTTAGTTTATTAATGTAAAACGTTGTTACGTTAGCTTATACTCGTTTGGTAAATAAAGAACTTATTTTTGTGTTATGTTTGAATAAAACTTTGCTATGTTTACACTTATTCGTTGGTCTGTATGATAATTAAACAAGGTTATGATAAATTCTTGTTAAAAATTACTGTGTCAATGTTAAAAATTAACGTTAATTGCTAGAGATTGTTTGGAAAAAGTATGAAGTAGGTTTTACTTTTGTATGCAGTGTTATTAACTTTACCAGGTGTTAAGTGTGGACCTTTGTTAATGCTAACAGTTTATTCATGCTTAAGTTGTGATAGATTCGTCGTTGTACATTATTTTCTTAGTCCATATGATGCTATGTTAGCTTTATTAATGTGAAAACCCTTGTTATGTTAGCATATATTCGTTGGTTAGTAATAAAGAACTCATTTTGTGCTATGTTATTGTTGTTGTTGTGTGTCTAACGAGAATATATACCCTTTTGAACTGATATGGTTCGTTCGTACGTCGTATTCTTGTTTACTTTCTTCTGATGGGTTTAAAGAAAGAATCTCATTACTTTTAAGGGTTGTTTATACACTATTTTCTTCAGTAGGATAGTTTTCGCTATTTTCTTCAGTAGGATAGTTTTTCGCAGTGTTGACGCTTGTTGTTGATATCTTCACGAGGAGTTTCGTTATTCCCAACGATGTGTCATTTATATTTAATTGTAAACCGAATGGCGACTGCTACATTGCTCATATTCCTACCAGCGGGTCAAATATAATAAGTATTGCATCACTTTATGCAAATGGTTATAGCATAAAATCATTTTCATGTTTAGAGTTGTTATTTTATGAAAGGGGGAAGGCGTCTAAAAAGAGATAATGTTATTTGGGATAAGGTTATGATAAATTTTTGTTAAATATTACTATGATAATGTAAAAAACTTTGTTACTTTACCATATATTCGTTGGTCTGTATTGATAATCGTCAAGGTTATGATTTACATTTTTTGATAATGTTACTTGTCGATGTAAGATTAAACGTTAATTCGTTAGAATATGCTTGGAAAAAGCATGAACAGGTTACGTTTTGTATGTAAAGTTATTTACTTTACTGGTGTTGAAGTGTGCGAACTTTGTTAATTTAACAGTTATTAGGGCGTAAGATGTGTTAGCTTTGTCGTTGTACATATTTTCCTAGTTCATATGATGCTATGTTAGCTTATTAATGTGAAAACATTGTTATGTTAGCATATATTCACTGATTAGTATATAAAGAACTCAGTGGAACTTTGTTAATGTTAACAGTTTATTTGTATGTAAGTTGTGTTAGGTTTGTCTTTGTACATTATTTTCTTAGTTCATGTTACGCTATGTTAGTTTTATTAATGTGGAAACTTTATTACGTTAGACTATATTCGTTGATCAGTATAATTAACCCAATGTTGTGAGAAATTTTAGTTAAAATGTTACGTGTTAGTGTAAGGATTAACGTCAACATGTTAGAGTTATGCTGGTGGAAAAAGTTAAGATAGGTTACGTTTGCATACCATGTTAGTTGCTTTACTGGGGTTAAGTGTGGAACTTTGTTAATGTAACAGTTTATTCGTGTTTAAGGTTGTGATAGGTTTGTCTTTGGACATTATTTTCTTAGTTCATGTAACGATATGTTAGCTTTATTGATGTGGTAACTTTATGTTACGTTAGCGTACTTTCGCTGCTCTGCATGATAGTTAACCAATGTTGTGATAAATTTTAGTTTAAAATCATTACCATGTTAGGTGTAAATTAACTCGTTATGTTAGAGATATTGCTTAACAAATAAGAATAGGTTACGTATTTGCTGCTATGTTAGTTACTTACTGGTGTTAAGGCTTGTACTTTGTATAATGTTGACTGGCTTTTCCTGCTAAAGATGTGTAGGTTTGTTGTTGTACATATTTCTTAGTTCAGTTTGATTGCTATGTTAGCTTTATTAAGGTGGGAAACCCTATTATGTTAGAGTATACTCATTGGTCTGTATGATAATTACCGACGGTTATGGTAAATTTTTGTTTAATATTACAGTCTTAATGTAAAATAACAGCGAGAATTGTAGAAAAGTGTAAGCTTAGTTACGTGCTTTGATATGCATCCATTATTACTTTACTGTTGTATGTGGGAACTTTGATAACGTTAACAGCTTTCCTGTTTAAGATGTGCTAAGTTTGTCTTATGTGTGTTATATTTCATAGTTAGATGATGCTATGTTAGGCTTTATTAATGGGGAAAACTTTGCTTTACTTGAGAGTATACTCATGGTCTGTATGATAATTACACACGGTTATGGTAAATATTTGTTACATATTACCATGTTAATGTAAAATTAACATAAATATTTTGACATAGTGTGAATAAGTTACGTTTCTGGATGTTAGTTAGCTTGCTTTACTTGTTGTTAAGTGTGTGAAAACTCTTGTTAACGTTTAACGTTTATCCCTGTTTAAGATGTGTTAGGTTTTCTCTTGCTGGGTTAGATTCATGATTTCAGATGAGCTAAGTAAGTTTTGATGATGTGAAAACTTATGTTACGTCAGCATATATGTGAATATCTTTGTATAAGAAACTTGATTTTATGTTATGTTTAATCCAAAATGATACTCGAAATGTGACTGAATCAATAGATCAATAGATTCAATAGACAAGGACGGACAGAGAGAGTGGCAGGATGCGTGGGATGGTGTTTGATTTACTGATTTACTGATTTAGGGTATGTTAAAACGTTACAATTTTAGTAAAAAATTTGACCTTAATCAAGAGATCAATAGAGAACACAGATGGTCAGGAGGGAGGTTGGATAGTGGTTTGATTTAGTATTTAATGCTTTAGGGTATGTAAAACTTACAATTGTAGTAAAAATTTGACCTTAATCAATAGATCAATAGATCACAGATGGTCAGGAGGGAGGTTGGATAGTGGTTTGATTTAGTGATTTACTGCTTTAGGGTATGTAAAAACGTTACAATTTTAGTAAAAAAATTTGACCTTAATCAATAGATCAATAGATCACAGGTGGTCAGGTGGGAGGTTGGATAGTGGTTTGATTTAGTGATTTACTGCTTTAGGGTATGTAAAACGTTACATTTTAGTAAAAATTTGACTTAAATCAATAGATCATAGATCACAGATGGTCAGGAGGATGGATAGTGGTTTGATTTAGTGATTTACTGCTTTAGGGTATGTAAAAACGTAAATTTGTAAGTTATAAACATAAAAAGTGTAAGAAATTTTATTTATTTATTTATTTATTTATTTATTTATTTATTTATTTATTTATTTATTTATTATTTTTTCTGATGTTCTGAAACCATTATTTTCGAATCTCGGGTTCGAAAACATATATAAAGACATCAACACTGATCATACCAAATATTAATAACTCGGCACCGCACCGGAGCCAGCACTGGTGTCTGTGCCTACTCCTCAGACTCCGCCTACTCCTTCCTCCTTCATCATTCTTCTTCATTCTTTCCCTCTTTATTCATCTTTCATCCTTCTTCATTCCTCCTTCGACCTCTGTTTTTGCACTCTGTGCTCTTTTTTCAGTCGGGACAACCCTATGGTTGTCTAGGACACCCCTACCGGGCTTATAACCAATCATATACGACTCTAGACCTCGATAAACCCTTATAAGGACACCAACATTGCTGTTATACGACTGTTATTAACTCGGCACCGCAGTGGCTCCAGCCACCGGTGCCGGAGCCAACTCATTCAGATTCACATACCAAGTCATTTCTAGAAATTCAACTCTGAATCCTCTCACCAAATTTCAGCCAATTACAAACACTTCGATTTTTTAGGGGTGGGGTCCCCCTTCGGGGACCCACGGGACGTAACATCGTCTACGATAGGTTACCTCCCCATCTAACACCCCTCCAAAATTTTAACCAGATACGATAACCCTACCCCATGTAGATGTATATTGGACTCAGAAACCGGATGGCGAAGAAGAAACCGCGGCGGAAATAATAACAAAAATAATAATAATAATAATAATAATAATAATAATAATAATAATAATAATAATAATAATAATAATAATAATAATAATAATAATAATAATAATAATAATAATAATAAAAAACTCCAGAGGATGAGTCGGAATCGGAGCGCTACGGCGCGGTGCGGTGCGGTGCGGTGCGGTGCGGTGCGGTGCGGTGCGGTGCGGTGCTGGTGCGGGACACGCAGAAGGAGACGCAGAAGGGCTTAAAAAAACAACTCAGAAGTGTTTCCTCCGGAAACACTTCTTCGACGTAATAATAATAATAAAATAATAAAAATAATAATACAAACAAACAGACAGACAGACAGACAAACACAAGACATCAACATTGTATCATTACACAAATATTAATAACTCGGCACCGCACCAGAGCCAGCACCGGTGCTGTGCCTACTCCTCAGACTCCGCCTACTCCTTCCTCCTTCAATGGTCGGTCGCTCAACCGGATTTAGGCCTAATCTTAGCCGCCACAAGGGCGTAAGCGCAATATCGGCGTCCACCCTCGGGGGTGACCCCCCTCTATATACATCCCCCCGACTTGAAATTTCGTGTGTGATCAGTTTATCACACACAATAACCATATACCAAGTTTCAGACCTATATCTCTATTCCTTCATATCGAAAAGGGTGGCCTCGGAAGTGGCCCCATCACTACTATATATATATATATATATATATATATATATATATATATATTATATATATATATAATACGTATATATAATATATATATATATATATATATTGTATATATATATATATATATATATATATATATATATGGCAAAACTTGCTAAGTTGGTGGCTTCTCTAAAAGTAAGATAGGTAACAAGAAAGAAAACTAATAACATATAGTTGGAATCAGTGTATGAATTCGTATGGAAAATGATTTTTTTTAATATCCTAAAAACTACGATAGGTACAAGAAAACTAATACATATATGGAATCAGCGTATAAAATTTGTATGAAATACAAGGATTTTTTTTATATGCTAATAACATATTTGGAATCAGCGGAATGAAATTTTTTTATTTTTGGGGCTCGACCGACGGTGCGACAGAGGGGGGACGAAGTCCCCCCCCCGTCGTCCCCCAGGAGGCCGAGAACCCCACTCTTTGCATCTTTGCGGTTTACCTTGGGGTTGGGATATTCTTTTAGCTAAAAAAAAAAAATTCCTCTTTTCACCCTAAAACTGTTCCATATATGTTAATTAGTTTCGTGCTACCT